>LPNX010944814.1:308229-370166 GCA_001517045.1 Pseudotsuga menziesii
TAATGACAGTGATTGGGCAGGTGATAGCACAGATAGAAAGTCCACTTCAGGTTATGTGTTCATGCTTGCAGAAGGGACAATCAATTGGTCAAGCAAGAAACAGAGTGCCATTGCACTCTCATCTACAGAAGCTGAGTACAGAGGAGTTGTTAATGCAACAACTCAATGTTTATGGTTGCAGGGTTTACTTGGAGAGTGTGGTTTTGAACCTGAGTACTCAACTACCATCTACTGTGATAACCAGAGTACCATTCGAATCTGCAAGGATCCAGTTCAGAAGCAGAGAACCAAACACATTGAGATCCATATGCACTACATCAGAGAACTTGTGCATGATGGCACCATTCACCTACTCTTCTGTTCATCTTCAGAACAAGTAGTTGATATCTTCACCAAATCATTTTGGGAGAATACCTTCAGCAATCTCAAATCATTGTGAAGACAAGATTCTACAATTTTGTTTTACAGTCCATGTTTAAGGGAGGATTTTCCCAAGTTGGTTTTGCCTCTTTCCTTGTTTATTTGGACATGCAGTATGTAAAGGGTGACTAAGACTTGTTGCTAGGCCCTATATTTTTGATATATTACTCATAAATTCAGGATTAGGGGGGGGGTGTTAGAATAATCAACCCATAGTTTACCCACTTAGACATTAATTCATTTATTTTTGTCTTATTTGCCTAGTTCATGTGTCCCACCTTGTGCAAGTTGCTATTTGCCTATCCATAGAGGTCAAACTTGCCATATTTGACTCATGTAGCACTTGTAAAAGCATTAGGAATCAAATCTACTTTATTCCTGGCCTCCTAGGCGCCTATCTGCTTTCTCTGCTTTATTGCCTGCTTTTTCAGTGTTTTAAGGCACATAGGAAAGCTAGACTAGGTGAGGTGAACTAGTTTTTTGTCCTCTTCATCCTCCACTCTTTTCTCCATGCAAAAGCATGTATTAGCTACCATTTCATCACTCATTAGCTTTCCCATGCGCCCTTTCCAATTCGTGAGCTCCATGACAGATTTGGGATCATCTTTTTACACCTATGGGGGATTTGCTTATTTTTGGTAAGCCTGCTTTATGCTAGATTTGGATGCTTCCTCATGCATTCAATTTCCTAATGTATTCTATTTATTCAGAATCCTATGTTATTACAGGGTTGGCTATTGTACACTTACATAATACAGTTTAGTGTTACAGCTCCATTTTCAGTCTCTTTTGTGAGTGATTTTGCATGATCAATTGATAATTGTTGTGAGTAAAATTAATCTATTGCTGGATTTAATTTCCACACTAACACCCTTAAATTTATTTGATTGGAAGGTAGATATGGTGATTCAAATGAGAGCCAAAGGGCTTTACAAAGTTACCATGGGCACTGAGGTGGAACCAAATTCTACAGTTGAGAAAGCCAAGTACTTCAACAGATTGGATGAGGCATTTGGATTGATGTGTCTGAGCATCTCGAGAGAGATATTGTTCCACATTTAAATTTTTAAAATACCGAATGAGGTCTGGGTAAAACTAGAGACTCTATTTGGGAAAACTAATGAGCTACGTGGTCACCAACTTGAGAATGAGCTTATCAGCTTGAGCCCAATGCATTATGACACAATCCAAGACTTCTTCACCAAGTTCAAGTCACTTGTGTTGCAGTAGAAGTAGTGTGGCATTAAAAAGAAAGAGGACAAATTGATCTTATCTATACTTTTGAAGTTGGGGCTAGAGTCCTCATTTTTTGTGAGTACATTCCACTCTGGCAAGTTAACACTTCGAAACTGGAAAATTCCCAGTCTGGAAAACTTCATGGAGTCACTCACTTAGGAGCAAGACAAACTTGTCCAAATGGGCACCATCAAGATCAAGGATCAAGCACTAGCAGTGGCAATTTCAAATTCCTCAAAGAGAAATCCCAAGTGTAAGAATTCGAAGCTGCCAGAGAAGAAGAAAACCCCATATAAACCCAAATCCAGTGATGCAAGTTCCAATCCTTCCAAGGAGAAGGAAAAGAAGGGAAAAGAGAAGGAAAAATGCACCTATTGCCACAAGGGATGGCATCCATATATCTCATGCATGAAAAATACCATTGACACCATGGCACAGCTGCTGGAGAAGAACAACATTCCAATCCTTGACAGCGCAAGGAAGAAGGATGGCACCTCTAGTTCAAATGAAAGCAAGGAGAAATGTCATGCTTTGGTGGAAGGTACTTCTAAATATTTATCTTTTGTCATTGATTCGGGGGCTTCTAGGCATATGGTATCCAAGAAAGAGCTCTTCTCCTCCATGATTTTGAATGTTGTCCCAACAATTTGAATGGGGAATGATTCATAACTCTAGACCAAGGGGATTGGGAGGATTGATTTAGAGCATGGCTACTTTAGTGAAGTATTGTATGTACCAGATCTTGCAGAAATTTTTCTGTTAGTATATCAGATGACCCATATAGGAGAGCCAAAGAGAGTGACCTTCACTCAGACATGGTAGAGATTGCAAAGATCTCAACAGACCAAGTCATTGCAATTGGGTTTGTAGACCACTATGAGAGGATGTACAAGTTCTCTAACTTCCTCCCCACTTCCAATGACCACGCACTTCTCTCACATGCCAATGAGGTTTCAAAGGTATGGCATGAGAGGTTTGGTCACATGAACTACAAGTACTTGCAGGCACTACACAGAGATGAGATGGTGGAAGGACTTCCACAAATCAGATCATCAGATGGAGCATGCATTGGGTTGTTAGTTGGGAAGCATCATGAGTAAAACTATGAGAAGGGGAAAGCAAGGAGAGCAACCCAACCACTTGGGTTAGTGCATTCAGAATTGATTGGTCCATTTCCCACTCCATCATATGGTGGATTAAGGTATGTGCTTACATTCATAGATGATTACTCTAGATTTTGTTGGGTGTACTTCCTTAAATTGAAGTCTGAGGTGTTCGAGCACTTAAATATTTGGAAGGAATTGGTAGAAAATCAGAGTGGGAATAATATTAAAGTAATTAGGAATTATAATTGAAAGGAGTATGTGAATAAGAACCTACAACAACTTTGTGATGGGAGTGGCATCCAAATGCAACACTCAACTCCCTACACACCACAACAAAATGGTGTGGCTGAGAGGAAGAATAGGTCACTCAAGGAGATGGCCACTTGCATGATAGAAGCAAGGGATATAAGTCCCAAGCTATGGGATAAAGCCATTAGTTGTGCTTCTCACATACAAAACAGAGCCTTTCACAAATCAGTAAAAGGAATGACACCTTACGAGGCATGGTTTGGTCAAAAGCCAAATGTCTCAAATTTCAGAATTTTTGGGACTAGAGCATGGGCTAGAATTCCCTCAGAAAAGAGGAAATCCTTGCAACAACAAAGCAAGGAGTGCATTATGGTTGGATATTGTGAAGAAACCAAAGGTTACAAGCTCTTTGACACCTCCACTTGCAAGAAGTTTGTTGAGAGAAGTGTGAAATTTGAATAAGATCCAATTCATGATTTCGAGCTTGCACCGGGGGATTGCTCCTCTCCTCAACCATTTGAAGATGTAAGTGATGATACATGCTCTGTTTTTTCTGATATTTTTGATAAAAATGTTGCTGAATATGACTCACCATATAGGACCAAGTGGGCTGAAATTTTTTTACAAGCAGCTGGGGAATTGGCACGCAATCCCCATGAGCCTAAGAATGCTAGATCACAAACTAGAAGAGCTTCCTTTGCAAGTGATAGTGCTCTTGCTGAGCACTATTATATGATTATTGAGTCTGATCCTCAATCATATCACCAATCTTGTAATGACCCAAGATGGATATCAGTAATGGAAGAAGATTTTCAGTTCCTCCAAGAGAACAATACATGGGAATTGGCTCCCCTTCCTCCCAGGAGGAAGGTTGTTCAATGCAAATTGGTTTTTGGGACCAAAATTTATGCTGATGGTTCTGATATGAAACATAAGGCAAGATTAGTTGATAAGGGATATTCTTAGGTCCATGGTGTTGATTACACATAGACCTTTGCACCGGTTGCAAAGATGGACTCAATTAGACTAGTTATAGCGCTGGAAGCTAGTAAAGGCTAGGAAGTTCACCACATGGATGTTAAAAATGCATTCTTACATGGTGAGCTACAAGAAGAATCTGTTATCACTCCAGGAAACTCCTCTAGGTTGTAGCTCGAGGATGCATGGTAACTTACAATTATTTTTAGGGTTTTCAGATATGGGTCAAGTCAGTCGACCTATGTAACCTTTCCACTCTCAAGGCATGCATAAGACTCACTCGTTTACAAGGATTTTAGTTGCAATTTGCTCAAAAATTCAACTATAAGGTGCAGGTATGGATAACTCACTAGGCTGGTAGACTTACACACATAACACATGCATATAAATGGCTAAATATTGCTGAGGATGGTATTTATAAATCAAATATCACTAATAGAACAATAGGATGACAGCTATCATCTTTTTAATAAATCTGAAATTGACCTGTATGCACATTCAGATAAACACAATAAAGAAAGAGATGATGGCTGAATAGATCACAACAAAAGAGCTTATACCGTGAATAAGTAAAATGAGAAGCTTGAAAGTATTATTGGCTCATAAATCCCTGAAGTTGAACCTTTATTATAAAATCAATCATGGGCTTTATAGCCTTCTACAAAAATCACAGATCCTAAAAATCCGATCTGTTTACACAAAAAATAATTGAAAGTGATAGTTTTTCCAGATTAGGACTTCAAACCCTTGCTAACTATTTGTTTATCTACTGTGAAGATCTAGTTCACTGAGCGAGCTTTTAATAACTGAAGTGTTCACTAATAATCACCCATGCTAGTTCAGCGTGAAATTTCCACCAACAGCCAGTGTCTTGGTGTTTAATTGAAGTGACCTTTCTTGCTTAAATCACCAGATTTTTGTACCTTGTCACCGCAGTCGCTAATCGGACATTGTAACCTCTAACCCGTCGGCGTCGTAGACTGAAGCACTGCTGCTGTTTCAGAGGTGGAACAAATTAGTTTCGCGACGGCTTCTTCCTCGGTGATAGGGATCTTTTTCCTTTATCCCATCGACACTCCAAATCTCAACGTTGTTGCTCTCCATCACTAGCTCGTCGACGATCGAGAGCTGAAATAACTAATGCATTGAAATCTTTTATCTGAACGCTGCCGAAATTTGATTGACGACGTTTAAATTGGAGCTTTAGCCCTCTGTGCCACCGACACTGCGGAGGAGCTTCATTGTAAAATCGTTGATCCATATCTTGTATGTCTTCCGATCGCCAATGATATTCTTTTTTTGTGCTATCGGAATGATTCTTGTCATTGATTAGAGCTTTAGTCTTATGTGCCGCCGACACTGCAAAGGAGCTTTGTTGTAAACTCATCGATCCATAGTCTGTATGTTTTCCACCGTTGCGTCTCCTTATCGAACTATCTCGCCGATGGTTAGTCCTTAGTTATTTCAATTGCCGAAGTTTTCATCTGGTCACGGAACCCATAGTAAGTTTGTCTTTTGCTGTTTCGGCTCCTTAGTGGACTATTTCACCGATGGTTAGTGTTTTTCCAGTTCCAACGTCGACACTGCGGAAACTTTCAGCTTTAACTTGCCTATCTGTAGCCCTTACTTATTTCGATCACCGAAATGTTCATCTGATCACGAAGACCTTGTCCGTTTGTAAGTCTGTCAGTGGCTAATGAGATGTTCTTATCCTCGCCCAAGCCACCGAAGCTACAACTTTGTGAAATTTTTATCAACAACAGAGGCTTTCAAACTGTTAGTGGCATTCATATCCCTCATTGTGTGAATAAAATTCTTCATATGAAAATAAATTTATTTTGGGAGATAACATTTGGCTCGGGGATGTGAACCTCCCTGTGAGGTCCCAAGAACCCCAGACCAAAATGCCTTTCCTGAAAAAGAATAATTAAAGCTATCTTTTAGTGTTCCATTAGGCATGGACTCATTTGTCTTCTATAACTAATCCGCTGCACCCTGCCTGTAGCCTGCTTTGCTTATTCATGAAACAACTGAAAACGACCTAGCTACTCATATTAAGAGCTTATTTTCCTATCTACTCCTACTCCTAATTATAATCAGTAGATCCTTCTTATCATGTGACATCATGCTTCCAATGAAGCCAGTTCAGAAGTTTATCTGCTGAACTTATCCCCGATCTTGACCCAAAAATTAAATGAAACCCCAGCATGCAGCAATGTAGTTTTGAAGGGTGATGGACCGAGCCATCATCTAACAAAAATATTTTGATATCTATGCTGCTTATAAGTTCCAGATAGTCAGCAACAGGGTCATAAAAACCAACAGGAAATGCCATTTTATGCAGCTAATCTTTTCCTTCACTGATGTGAATGTTAAATGTGCACTTCTCAACCTTTGTCTGATAAAAATGTGAGCTCAATAGCTGATCTGAATCTTTCTGCTCCCCTTCACCTACATCATGATCACCGCTAACAATTTCCTCTTCCCCAATAATACCTTTGTAGGATATACCAGAACTAAAAATATCTATATTTAACTTTTGAGCAACAGATTCATAATAAGCATCTATCACAGTATTCGCACATTTTTTATCATCTCTCTACTAAAAAGAAGAACTAGATGAGCTTTGAGTAAACAATAAGTCTTCACAAATTTCAACCTCATATTCCTCGTCACTGTATTTGTTGACTATAGGAGCATCAAGATAAGATTCTAATGACAGAGATGAAGGCTCTTGTATAGGAGTATTCGTAATACAATTTTGAAACAGATCTGGAAAAATATTACCTAGTTCCTTGTCATGATTTGAAGCAACCTGTTCATAAGGAGAAGGAAGATCTTCCTGATGCTCTAGCCGGATATTGGATAGTCCCTGGAAATATTGCTCCTCTTGGTTACTGCAAATTTCCTCATTGTGAAGATCATAAGAGAGATGAGGTAGCTCTTGAGGGAGATATCCTTCTCTATTTATCTTTTCATCCTGGTTTGCAAACTGATCATAAAATCCAGATTCATACCTGTCTTGGGAGTACTTTGCAAACACTAAAGAATCTGAATCTAAATCTGACAGGAGCTCACATGCTTGCTGCTATCCCAAATCCGCTTCAGACTCATAATATTCCTGTTGAAAATATGACTCATACTGATGTTTATCTGGCTCAGGTAAATAATGTTTTTAAAAATCAAACTGCACTGGGATTCTCTTTGAAGCACGAATGTTTTCCTCCACCTCTAAAGAATATTCAAACAGAATTCTTAAAGATGAGGATTTCCTTTCTAGCAAAAGAAGGGCAAGTTTTGAATGTAGTCCCATCACATAATATATACTGGCAGTTGTCTCTATGGGTCGGATCTCCAAAGGCATAGCATGATAAGTGTTGTAGAATCTTCAATTGAAGATAGGCAAAGTTTCATCTTCCTCTCTATTCAAAGCATAGAAATCAGCGAGATACAAATCAAGAGATTTGTTCTCACCACAATGCTTCAAAAATGTGTCAGTGAATTCTGTCCAAGAGCCAATAGAGTCAGCTCTTAAATTATTGACCCATATAGCAGCATCTCTAATCAACTATTTAGAGATAAGTCTCATGATTACATCCTCATGAACAATCTGAAAACGTTCAATAAAATCTTTGAAATATTTCGAGTGCCTTTCTGCTGAAGCTTGATTCTCTCCGGAAAATCGAGGGAGATATTCATAACAGTCAAGAGGATAAGGATGAAGCCAAGAGGGAAGTTTTAATGGCTTAAACATCTTCATCCTGATTTTGATTTGAAAGGCTGTGGGGTGATCGTGAGGGATAACAATCTGCTGACAAGGTTCAACAGTTTTGGAAACGAGTGTTGAGCTCTGCATAGGTTTTGAATCAGTTTTGGTTTCTTCAAAGTTACTTGGCTGATCAGATTTAGGAGGAATTTGGGTACAATGGTCATTTTTATAGATGATCTGTGGCACATAGACTGATTCACCTTCTACAATACAAGAAGGCTGCAAATATTCTTCTATAGATGGATTTATAAAAGATTGCTGATAATATTCAGAATATATAAAACATAAGATAATTCTTTTAACATGTGAAGGGAAAAGAATAAAGGAGATGATAAAAAATGACAGCAGTTCATAAAGTAAACTGCTGAACTGATACTTGGATTTTGAATTCAGCCTCTTCATCTTTTATCAACTGGGTCCTCCCCAGTGGAGATTTATTAAATTCGAATGGATCAGGGAAATAGAAGTCTTTGTAAATATGCCCTAGCAGTAGGGCTAGGTTTTCTTTTGATGATCTTCTATGGGTCTGCAACAGGTGTTGCTGGTGGCCTCTCTTGATTTGCTCTGGCACTTGGTCTTCTTGAAGCCACCTTATATCAATGGAGTTTCCAGATAGATGATTACAACCATAATAATGTCCAAGCTTTGTCTATCATCAAAGCATGGATCTATGTCGTCTCCCAGGGAAGCTGAGCTTCAATCTCCTCTCCCCGACAACAACGCCAATTTGTTATCACTCCAGGATACTCCTCTAGGTTGTAGCTCAAGGATGCTTGGTAACTTACAGTTTTTTTTAGGGTTTCAGATATGGTTCAAGTCAGTTGACCTATGTAACCTTTCCACTCTCAAGGCATGCATAAGCCTCACTCGTTTACAAGGCTTTTAGTTGCAATTTGCTCAGAAATTCGACTATAAGGTGCAGGGATGGAGAACTCACCAGGATGGCAGACTTACACACATAACACATGCATATAAATGGCTAAATCCTGCTAAGGATGGTATTTATAAATCAAATATCACTAATAGACCAATAGGATGACAGCTATCGACTTTTTAATAAATCTAAAATTGACCTGAATGCACATTCAGGCATAAACACAGTAAAGAAAGAGATTATGGCTGAACAGATCACAACAAAAGAGCTTATACCATGAATAAGTAAAATGAGAAGCTTGAAAGTATTATTGGCTCATAAATCCTCGAAGTTGAACCTTTATTATAAACTCAATCATGGGATTTATAGCCTTCTACAAAAATCACAGATCCTGAAAATCTGATCTGTTTACACAAAAAATAATTGAAAGTTATAGTTTTTCTAGATTAGGTCTTCAAACCCTTGCTAACTATTTTTTTATCTACTGTGAAGATCTAGTTCACTGAGTGAGATTTTAATAACTGAAGTGTTCATTGATAATCACCCCTACTGGTTCCGCGTGAAATTGCCACCAACAGCCAGTGTCTCAGCGTTTAACTAAACTGGCCTTTCTTGCTTAAATCACTGTATTTTTCTACCATGTCGCTGTGGTCGCTGATCAGACGCTGTAACCTCTAATCCATCAGCGCCATAGACCGGAGCGCTGCCACTGTTTCAGAGGTGGAACGAACTAGTTTCACGACAACTTCTTCCTTGGCGATCGAGAGCTTTTTCCTTTAGCCCATCGGCACTCCAAATCTCAACGCTGGCACTCTCCATCACTAGCTCATCGACAATCAGGAGCTGAAATAACTAATGCATCAGAATATTTTATCTGAACACTGCCGGAAGTTGATTGACTACATTTAAATTAGAGCTTTAGCCCTCTGTTGCTGCCGACACTGCATAGGAGCTTCGTTGCAAACTCACCGATCCGTAGTCTGTATGTCTTCCGATCGCCGATGATCTTCTTTTTTCTCGCTATCGGAATGATTCTTGTCATTGATCGGAGCTTTAGTCTTCTGTGTCATGGACACTGCAGAGGAGCTTCGTTGTAAACTCATCGATCCATAGTCTGTATGTCTTCCACCGTTGCAGCTCCTTATCAAACTATCTCGTCGATATTTAGTCCTTAGTTCTTTCGATTGCCGAAGTTTTCATCTGGTCGCAGAACCCGTAGTAATTTTGTCTTCCACTTTTTCGGCTCCTTAGTGGACTATTTTTCCGATGGTTAGTGTTTTTCTAGTTTCAACGCCGACACTGCAGAAACTTTCAATGTTAACTCACCGATCCGTAGCCCTTACTTCTTCTGATCGCTGAAATGTTCATCTGATCATGGAGGCCTTGTCTGTTTGTAAGTCTGTCAGTGGCTAATGAGATGTTCTGACCCTTGCCCAAGCCACCGAAGCTACAACTTTGTGAAATTTTATCAACAATAGAGGCTTTCAAACTGTTAGTGGCATTCATATCCCTCATTGTGTGAATAAAATTCTTCATATGAAAATAAATTTATTTTGGGAGATAACAGAATCTATATGTATCAGCCTAATTTTTTCCAAGAGGATCCTTCATTGGTATGTAGGTTGAATAAATCAATGTATGGACTCAAGCAATTCCCCAGGGCTTGGTATGTTAAAATGGATGCTTTTTTGCTCTCTATTGGTTTCACAAGATGCAAATCAGACCCTAATGTATATTTGCAGCAACATGATGGTACTTTGTAGGTCATTTTTCTTTATGTTGATGATCTCCTCATTACAGGTAGTTGTACCAATTTAATTGGCCAAATCAAGTCATCTTTGCATAGTGAATTTGCCATGACAGACCTATGATTGCTAAGGCAATTTTTGGGCTTGGAAATTGAGCAAAATGAAAGGGGAATCAAGCTGAGTCAACCATAGTATGATTCAAAACTGCTAAATAATTTTAACATGGCTGAGTGTAATGCATCCAAGTCTCCCTTTCTTTCTGGTATTAAAATGCATGAATTTGGCAATTCTCCATTGGTAGATTTTACACTCTACAGGAAACTAGTGGCCAGATTGCTTTACCTCACTCACACAAGACCTGATTTGTCTTATGCTGTAAGTTATGTAGCAAGAAATATGCACGAGCCACATTAGCTCCATTGGAGAGAAGAAAAAATAATTCTTCAGTATGTCCAGGGAACCAAGAACTTCGGGGTGCACTACACCGCTAGTTCCTCACTTCAACTAGCTGGATTTTCTGATTTAGATTGGGATGGAGTTCCCACTGACAGGAAGTCAAATTCAGGTTTTGTTTTTATGTTTTCTGAAGTTCCCATTTTTTTTTCAAGTAATAAATAGCACACCATTTCACTTTCATCAGCAGAGGCCGAGTACAGGGCAACAGTCAATGTTGCTACACAATGTGTTTGGTTGCAGGGAATTTTCTGGGAATTTGGTGTCACAATTGATTCTCCAACCAAAATTTGGGTGGAAAATCAAAGTTAAATCAAAATATATACTGATCCAATTCAGAGACAAAGAACAAAACATATTGAGATACACATGCATTACATTCAGGGCTTAGTGCATGATAGGGTAATCTCACTGCAATATTGCCCATCCACCGAGCAAACTACTGAAATTTTTACCAAGGCTTTCACAGAAAAGACCTTCACCTACCTGAGATATTTGCTTGGGGTCAAGGAAGGATGGTAATTTTCTGTTATTTGTTGCAGGTCCAGCCCCATGTCCATTCTTGAGGGAAGGTTTTGTCCCATGAGGTTTTCCTTCTTTTCCTCGGTTCATATGGACAAATAAAATTGTAATTTCTGAATTATGTATTTGACGTGACTTGAGCTATTGTTGCCAAGGAATCCATAATTTTGTGAGCTGTACTTAGTTTTTGGATTAAGGGAGGGCGTTAGAAGAGTAATCCACTCATTAGCACCTAATTACACTACTCAGTCAATTTTATTGCTTTTTAAGCTTTAATACACTATGTGGTGGACTAGGGGTGCTTACCTGGACAAATGCCAAGTCATATTGGGGATTTCAAACCCACATGAGAATTACAGCTCAGTAAAACAGCCACATGTGTTCCCCCATCATTTCTGGTGCACTCCCATTCATTGAATGTGGATAGGCAAGTTGACTTGGAGCGCTAGAGTGGGATTTTGGCCAATTTTGGCTTGATTTGGTGCATTAAATGTTGCATTGAAACTCTAAACCACCCATATTTCCACACCCACGCTGTCCAAGGTGTAATAATTGGCCCAGAACATATCAGCCATGTCCACTCAACAATTCGTGGTTGTTTTGGGTGATTTGGGACATGATTGCCCCACCTAGGGGGGTTTGATGCCATTTTGGCAATTTTGACTTTTATGCTCACAATTGGCTTCCAAAGCCTCAAAAAACTCATATGTTGTATTATATACTTGATGATAACATTTTTCGTGGTTATAAAGTCCAAAATTATCTTTTTCTATTTCACATTGTGCGTGTAATTTGTCTTTCATTTGATGGTTTTTTGCCAATTTTGCACCAAATTTGATTTGTGAGCTTCACTAACGCTCCTAAATTATCATGTGATTCGATTTTCTCACAGTATTTAAGTCTATTAGAGGGTCATCCACACATGCAATATTAAAAATAAATGGTATATACAATGACATGGAATTGAACTTACTTTACAGAAAATAGTGTTTGAGGAGCCTCCCATTTACAGGAGCTCCAGATACCAAACCTCCCTCCATCTCTTCCAATAGGTATCCATTATTTCTTCTAAAAGCTGAAATATTGTAAGTGTTGGGCTCCAATCCACTAGTGTAAATTAGACCTTAAGTTTATGTCAATCTGGAGTTTGTAGACTTAGAGGCATATCCCAAATATAGAGACTCAAAGCTAGACCTAACTGGAAATCTAGTTTAACTATGAAACAAATATATTGAATGCTAGAATGCTATGACTTTGAAATACAAAACCTCCCTTACAGAAGCAACTTCATTTGATCTCCGAGTTTAAACAACAATTCATATGTGAAATATTCTGAGATAAAAACAAATTAAACCTAAATCCCAAAAATAGATCACGATACTCTGCCTATTATCTCACTATTGAAAACAGTCAATCATTAATTTCCCTTACAAGAAGACATTCGCAATGTATAACTGTCCTCAGTAATTCGACATTAAATAGGCAATGCACAGCAATTCGATATTGAGTAAGCAATCTAAACCATTCATACAGCATGTAAACATTTAAATAACAGAGTTTCTAACTTTGTTCAAACAATCCAAGTCGTTCTGCAATGTATGAGTAATTAAAATGAAGAAATCGACTTCTACAGGATTTAATAAAACATACCACATGCAACGATACAGAAAGATGTGTGCAGACTTGGCAAAGGGGGCCCTCCAATGATTCGTTTACACACGCAGAGAAAATCACAGAGCTCTAAACTTCAATTGCATTCACCATATCAAATTGGGCATACACAATAATTTATCAAATCCATTGTCTTTATTTCAAAACCATATGTTTATGATCCAGGAGTTTTTTTCATATGTAAAAACAAATACTTATACAATCTTTAAAAAAAACTGGATATGCTACAAATATGGAAGACTCATAATGATATGTGACCCTCGAGATCCTCCATCAGATCCATCAAAATAGACAAAATCGGAACTGTCCTATTTTTATGCTAAGTGGTAGCACAGGTGGTCATCTTTGACCGACATTGACTCGACACCTATGAGAACCATATCATCTGTTCGTTAGAAGTTTAACCATCCTTGGACATCGAGGATCTTTCTCCCATCTCTTAGTTTACGCCTAGCTGGCCTGCAAGTATCCAACCTAGGGGAAATTACGGGAAACTTAGCACATTCTGTAATTTTGAATAAAACCTTAATTTAAATGCCTTAAAAATCTCATAATTCAGTTTGTTAAGAAGCAACAAGATTTATACCTTTGACCAAAGTTTTGTGGATGAAATTAAGGTTTTATGGATCTAGTATGAAGGTTTATGGAGGAAACTGGAAGGTATTTAGATGGCAAAAATAGGTAAAAATGGTGCCCAACATCTCCCCCAAGAGGAAGTTGTTGCGTGTCCTCATGCACAAAAAGTATCTCAAAAATTTGACCCTGCTTATACTATGACCAAAATTTTGTTGCTGACCCTCTGCTTTTAATCTCCTATTTGAGATGATGCATCTGTAGAAGTTTGAGATGCATAAAGGACTTTCAGTTTCTCATACTTGGTTTTGTAAATCTTCTTTTTTTATACCATCTATATGCATGCTTGGATATTCATGCCCTTTGAAATTTAAGCTTCCTATTCCTTTCTTTTAACTTTTCATTCCTCAGTTCTAATTCCCTTACTTCCAGTTTCAATCTCTTAATCTTTTTACTGTTTTTGGAATTTTTCTTCTTTTCCATCTTCATTGGAGGCTGCACAAAACTAGTGTCCATCCCCAATTCTTCATTATCTTGTACTGAATCTCCCTTCTTTTCTTCTTCCATAGTTTGTTGCTCTAAGAAAGGAGAAGCTGGATCATTTAATATTTCCTGTCTTAGATGCTTTTTCTCTTCTTTTTCTTGCTACTCCAAGAAGATATTGATTTTTTTAGTCTGCTTTATCACTTCATCTAAATCTTGTTAGTTTCTTGGGTATCTTTTCCTTCATGGACCTGCCCTATCTCACCTGTTAGATTTTCTTCTTGATTTTCCAAGGATTGTATGTATTCATACCATTTCTGCTGGCTTTCATCATCCTCTTCTAGTGCTGACTTATTTTGAGCTTGCTGATGCTTCCTTGGATTTTTCTTATAAGTGGTGAATATTTGATCTTCCTTTTGAAACTCTCTTTCTTCTTTCATCACACTCCTGGTTCGTATCCTTCTCTGAGGCTGTTTTGAGCTTGCTGCCTCAGAGTTGTCTTCATCATCTGTGATCATCAACACCTCTCTTTCTTTCTTTTTCCCCTTAAGCAGTTTTGAGCTTGTTGCTTCAGGGTTCTGTTCTCCATCCTTTGGGTATGTTATCATCAATAGTTTGTCTTCTTTCAAACCTTCTTTAGGTAGCTCTTCTTGTTCTTCAAACTGATTATGAATTAGAAATTCTTGCCATGTCAGGTTTTGCTTCTGTAACTCATATGTGATGATTATTTTGATGAGCCCATAGTCGAAAAGGTTTGTTAATTTATCTTCTGCACGCTTTTGAACAGCCTTAGCCATCTTGGAAAGACTCTGTAATAAAAAGTGGGGCATATTAATCTCACAATCACCCCTCAGATGCTACAATAGCTTGATATGATAAAGATATACAATACTAAATCGGCCTTCACAGGTGATGAATCTTTGGATGATATAGACTATTTCATCCCAGGGATGAACCAACCAGCTCCTTGGTATTCCCTTCTTCCAGTTCATTGATCCTGCCCTTGACCTGCACAGAAAGGGTATCCATGCCTTCTCCTTGAATTGTTTGGTTTTAAAGAATCTCTCTCTTTGCTATGGTAAGCCAACGATCTGTGCCAAAATGTCTTCAAACAATCTAAAATTCAAATTTCCCACTGTAGCCCTTTCTCCATCAAACGAGTCACCAAAGGCTAGGCTAACATTGTCATTGTGCCCATCAAAATTTTCAAAAAAAGTCACCCACTGTTTCTTTTCAAAAATCTCCATACATTTCTCACGAATATCAGTGGAGTCGAATTTCTCTGGTTCCAGTCTAGATACCATTTTTCAATTTTAACAGGAAGAGAAATATGCAGTAGAAAACCTCATCTTTGCAACTTTTAGCTTTGTAAACTTTTTCCTATTCCAAAATGATACTCTAAAACTAGAATTGCTATTGACCTAGCAAATTCTTTTGGCAAAAGATTTAAGTTTTACCTCCCCTCTGGCGTTATTGCTTCAAAATTTCTCTTGCGCGTATGCATTCTTCAGAAAGCTAGTGCCTGCATCCTTCCTCTGTGATACACGCCTTCTTTTCACTGTAAAATATTACCCCTATATGCCTTTGCATTATACAGCAATTGGGTTTGCAGATGGAAGAGTGAATTTTGGTCCAAAGAGGAATGACCATTTCGATATGCAATCCCAATGTCACAAGTTTGCAATGCGATTTTCCAGGCACATATATATTTTTGTGGGAGCATACAACCACGTCTTTTATAATCATTATCTGAACATGCCACTTTTTTTATCCAATCACTAGTTCATGTACAAATTTCTCAAGGAGAAATATTAAAGGTAAGGTTAGAACCATTCCATATCTATACAGTGCGCTCCAGTTCCCTTGCATACCCTAGTGTTTGATTAATGAGCTGTAAGGAAGGGATTTCTTTACTTGGAGTAGACTCTTTTCACCTTTTGGAAATACACACAGCCATTCCTCATATCGAATGTTCTATATTCCATATATATTTTTAACTTAATGCATAATGCACTAATATTTGGAGTATGAAAATATAAAAACATTTGAATTCCATTTTTTTTTTAAACATTTCACTTCCTGTTGAGAAGGAAACCCTTCCCGAAGAATGCATTTTAGGCTTTGAAAATTTGAAATTTGCTTCTGGGATTGATTCTAACCACCATTTTGACACCTAGGGTAGGATAATGAGAAGTAAATGGAACGTTGGCATGGATTGTGAAGGTGATAGAGTAGATAGTCAGGCTTATGAGGATAGGTAGATATGTCATTACTTAGAAACAAAGAATCATGCAACTTTTAAAGCATAAAAATTAAAATCCTTACAGACTTTGCTTGATATCTCTTTGTGTTGTGATTGCTGCTTGATGTAGCTGGTTTGCAATTTGTTTTTGATTCACATATGACCTTCTGATGTTTACTTTTTTTTAAATGTCTGCCATCTCAGGTCCCTTCTGCTAAACTAGAAGTCAGGTCCCTCTGCATTTGAAAAATACTTGGAACTATCTCAGATTCCTTCTGCTTTGCTGGAAGTCAGGCCCCTCTACATTTGAAAAAGACTTGGAACTATCTCAGATTCCTTCTGCTTTGCTCGAAGTTAGGTCCCTCTGCATTTGAAAAAGACTTGGAGGGTTCCAAGAAAGAATAAAAATAGAAAGCATGAAATGCTTATCCCCCTCATAGGCCTATTTATTGACTTGTCCTCAAGACAAACAAGATCGTTATTATGCAAAAAAAAACTGCCTATGAGGCATGAAATTTGAAATTTCTAATGCAAGAAAGTGAAAATATTTTTGTGAATTTTCAATGGCCAAGCGAACCTGGTTTTCCAAGGAAAATTCGAGTTTATGTTGTGCCAGTTGCTTGGTTTTCACAACTAAACTCCCTTTTTTTTGTTTCTTGTTTTTTTTTTATGTTTTGTTCTGGTTTTTTTTTTAATAATATTCTTTTTTTATATTTTTTTTTTATCAAATCAGAAAATAGATAAGAAGAAAGTGAAGGAGAAACACCAGTGTGTTTATCCATCACTTCCATCTCGTGTTGTTGTGAAATCTGTTGTATGAAATCTTCTTTGTTGATAGGCTTAGTGTAGAGTTTGAGCCGATGGCCATTCACCACGAATGTACGTGCTTCATCATCGATTGTTTGGAGTTGGACTGAGCCATTTTCATATACCTCTGCAATCTCATATGGACCAAGCCAATGAGTTGTGAACTTGGCCTTGAAGTATTTGAATTTTGAATCAAACAATAGGGCCCAGTCACCGATGTGAAATTGTTTCTTTTTGATAAACTTGTCATGCCATTGGGCTCTCTGTTGTTGTATCAAAATATTGTGTTCTATTGCAGCCTGTCTCATCTCATCTAGTTGATTCAATTGTAGTATCCTTTCTTGTTCTGCTTCAGAAAGATTCATCCCCAAATCTGCTGCTAACTTGAAGGTATGAATTTGAAATTCTATAGGCAGGAGGACTTGCTTACCATAAACAAGCTGATAAGGAGAAAAACCAGTACTGTTTTTCCAAGTGATTCGGTATGCCCATAAAGCTTCAGTAAGCTTAGTTGACCAATCCTGCCTATGCATCTGGATAGTTTTGGTGATGATTCCTTCCAAAGTCTTGTTTGTAGATTCCACCTAGACATTGGCTTGTAGATGGTAAGGTGTAGATTTTTTGTGCTTAATCTTGTACTTTTGCTGCTATCTCCTGCACTAGTTTAGAAGTAAACTGTGTACCCTGATTAGTGACAATCTCTCTAGGAACCCCAAATCTGACAAATATCTCTTCAAAAAGAAAGTTTACCACGGTCTATTCTGTGGCTCTTGGTAATGGTCTGGCTTCCACCCACTTTGTAACATAGTCGGTACATACTAAAATGTACTTCTTTCCTTGTGATGGTGGATGAATTGGACCAATGAAATCAAGAGCCCACTTTTCAAATGGTTCTATGAGGATTTGTGGTTGGAGTGGCATTTCATCAGATCGGACTAGCCGTCCCATCCGTTGACAAGTATCACAGCTGCTAACATAATTCTTAGAATCCTTGAAAATAGAAGGCCGGTAATACCCCAAATTGAGTATCTTGTATGTTGTTCTTTTCTCTGCAAAATGGCCACCACACGGTTCATCATGACATGCTTTCAAAATATCTAAAACTTCATCTTGTCGTACACATCTCCTAATAATTAGATCATATCCTGTGTAAAAGAGATCACCATTGACCCATATATGTCTAGCACTTTGTTTAATAATATTTTTCTTTTCTTTAGATGACATAGATGGAGGTAGCTGTCCTGATGATAAATAGTTGGCAATATCAGCATACCAAGGAGTGATAACAGAAATTGCAAACAAGTGTTCATCAGGAAAACTATCTAAAATAGGAACAACCTCGCCATTATTGTGTAAGCGAGATAGGAAATCTACCACTTGATTTTCTCGTCCAGTCCGATATTAAACAATGATATTGAATTCTTGCATTAATAGTAACCATCTGGTGATCTGACCATTAGTAATAGACTTATTCATCAAATATCGTAAAGCGGAATGATCTATGTGGACAAAAATTTTGTAGCCAGCAATATAATGATGGAATTTGTTCACAGCATGAACTACTGCCAACATCTCCTTTTCAGTGACTATATAATTCAATTCTGCAGGTGTTAGATTTTTGCTATAAATAGCATAAGTCATGGCATGCTCTTTTTGTCCCAAAGAGGCCCCTATTGCAGTATAAGATGCATCAGTAGAAATATGGAAGGGCAATGTCCAATTTGGTCCCCTTAAAATGGGAGCAGTTGAAAGCTTCTCTTTAAGTGTTTGAAATGC
Organism: Pseudotsuga menziesii; assembly: GCA_001517045.1. Lineage (NCBI taxonomy): Eukaryota > Viridiplantae > Streptophyta > Pinopsida > Pinales > Pinaceae > Pseudotsuga > Pseudotsuga menziesii. The sequence continues at coordinate 327,137 of LPNX010944814.1, forward strand.
AGATTGACAGTTAGTATCCCATTTGAAATGTACATCCTTTGAAAGTAATTTAAACAATGGCAGAGCTATCTTACTAAAATTTGCAATAAATCTATGATAATAGCCTACATACCCTAAAAAGCTTCTTACATCTGTTTGAGTTGTTGGTTTAGATAGATTTTCAATGATTTGAATTTTAGCAGGATCTACTTTTATTCCAGATGAAGAAATGTGATGTCCTAAAACTATCCCTTCAGTCATCATCATAAAACACTTTTCGTTGCTAAGGGAAATATTTGAGTCAACACACCTTTTTAAAATTTTCTCCAAGTTTGCTCAGGAATCCTCAAAGGCACTTCCATGCACAGAAAAATCGTCCACATAGACTTCAACACATTCATGAATTAGATCTGCAAAAATGGCCAAGACTGCTCTCTAAAAGGTAGCTGGGGCATTACATAAGCCAAAAGGTAAAACCTTGTAGGCATATGTGCCCCAAGGACATGTAAAGGTAGTTTTGTCTTAGTTTTCTTTTGCAATGCTAATTTGATTATATCCACTGAAACCATCTAGAAATGAAAAATATTCTTTTCCATCTAAGGCATCTAACACTTGATCAATAAAGGGCAATGGGAAATAATCTTTTAGTGTTGCCTTGTTTAACTCCCTGTAATCTACACATATCCGCCATTTTCCATTTTTCTTAGGAACAACAACCAAGGGAGAAACCCATTGGCTGTCAGAGATAGGGTAGATAAATCCTACCTTTAATAATTTCTGCAATTCCTCCTTAACTATCTCTTTTAGTATGGGGTTCATTCTACGTTGAGGTTGTCTGAGAGGTCTGATTTTATCATCTGTGTAAATGTGGTGAGTGCATGTTTCATGATGAATGCCTGGCATGTCAGTGTATTCCCAAGCAAATGCATGGGAATATTTATTCAGTAAGGCTATCAACTGTTCTTCCTCTGATGTAGTAAGATGTGCACTGATATTCAAATGTTTTCCTGGACTGATTTCAACTGTTTTGCTTTGGACATCAGTGATTGAATGAACATTAAAAATATCATGAAGTGCCAATGCTAGAGAATGTACTGTGTAATTTTCTTGAAAATTCTATCCCAAAACTTGATCTGCTATAGTATACTGCATGTCTCTTAATTCTTCAAAAATATCAAGTTCAGCAATGAAGTAATCTAGCAAATATTCGTTGTTTTCTTCTTGAAAATCAAAGAACTGATTGATACTTAGGACATGATGAGTCACCTCTTCTTCTTGTTCTTTGGTCTCATTAATCCATGATAACTGATCTAATACAGAAGGATAAAGTGTAATTTGTTTTCTCTCTGTCCCATTTGAAATGAGCATACTTCCCAATCTACACCCTATGAAAGCATCAGTTGTTGCCAACCAGGGTCTGCCAAGAATCAATGGATGCCCTCCTAGATTATACTTTGGTTGCAGCACTATAAAATCTACAGGATACTCCCAGGAGTCTAAAGAAACAATGATATCTTCTAAGATCCCTTCGGGTGTGATTTTAGATCTGTTAGCTAGTTCCAAAACTGTAGTGGTAGGTCAGATATTTTTCAAGTGAAGGTATTCCATTCTCTCTAGTGTCATGACATTAATGGAAGCACCTAGATCAATCAGTGTTTTTGGAATTGAAAAATTGTTAACAGTAATTGGGACCATTGGGATTCCAGGATCTACATACTTTTCAATAAAAACAGTGTTAGACATTAATCCTGCTAATTTTCCTACCACATGATTTTTTGATGGATCCTTCCTTCTTTTATTAAGACATAATTCCCTAACTGCTTTCGTATAAATTGGAATATCCTTTATAGCCTGCAGTAGGGGAATTTTGACACATACATTGGTTAACTCATTCAAAAAATCAAAATCAGGTAGGGAGATTGAAAGTTTTTCTTTAACCAACCTTTCTGGAAAGGGAGGTATATAAGGTACTAATGTTTTCCCTTTTTTACTGTGATTTTCTGACTGTGACTTCTCTAACTATGACTTCTCTGACTGTGATTTTTTTATATTTAATTTTTTTGGAGTTTTCTCATTTTCTTCTTGTTCTTCTAAAATAACATGAGATTCTTTTTGTAAATTTTTTCCAGATCTTAAGTTGATGTTTTGAAGTGGGAGAATTGAGTAGGGGAGTGCCATTCCATCATCAACATTATACATGGGTTTATCCGTTTTATTATTTGGATTTGGGATTGGCTGGGCTGGCAATTGTGTTGGCTGAGGTGGAGGCTGATTGGATGGAAATTGAAGTTGTTGAGGTTGTTGGCCTAATTGAGGAGCAAGATTGGGTTGTTGGAAAAATGGGGCTTGATTTTGCTGGTATTGGGGATATGCAGAAGGTTGTTGATAGGGCTGTAGATAGGCCTGTTGATATGTCTGGTTACCATGAGTATACCCTCGCCAATTTGGAGCAGATTGGGCTAATTGAGGAGACCAAGTTTTCCAGGGCATGGGTGCACTCCATGAATTCTGAACAGGAGTTTGATAATTTGAATGAAAATGTTGCATAGGATCTTGAGACACACCTAAAAATCATGGCTGCCAAGGTCTTCGCTGTCCCATAAAATAGAGAGACTCCATGCTTTGATTCTCCTCCATTCGAGCTGCTTGCAATTCTTTCAATCTGGGGCAATCATCAGTTTTATGATTTGAAGTACATAAGCCACAAATTTGTACAGTATTTAAAGGACATTCTTTTAATGGGTGTTTCTTTCTACATTTAGGGCAAAAAATAGACAGGGCTTGATCTTGTTGATCTTGTTGTTCTTGTCTTTTCTTGGTCTTTGATGTTTCAACCTGGGTGCCTAAGGTACTCAATAGATCAGTCTTAAAATCTTCTAATAGACTCCCAAGCTCAGCTCTAGAGATGCCACTGGTTGCAGATTTAGTTACTTTGGAAGTTACATCCCTTTTCCCATTTCTAGCCTTTCCTCTTGAATACTTCTGACATAAGTCTTGTATCTCATCAAAGGGTAAGTAGGAGATGTCACCTTTTCCCATAACATTCAAAATATCCAGATATTCTTCACTTATTCCTTTTAAAAATATTGTCCGAATGATCTCAAGTGTCAAGGAATTGTATTTGGATTTCTACAGGTTGTATGAGAATCTTTCTAGATACTCTTCCAAGCTTTCATCTTCCTGCTAAGACATTGTCATCTTTTAAATCCTTTGATCTAAAATATGCCTGATATTTTCTAAGAAAAATTTTCCTCATCTCATCCCAGCTAGTTATATAATGCTCTCCTAATCCCATGAACCATTTCAAGGCAGTTGCTTTAAGAGTAGCAGGGAAAAGACGAAGTTTGTGGGTGTCATCAGTATATCCATAGGTTCGACACAAGATATCAAACTCGAATAGGAAAGAATCCGGATCTTCAGAAGTCATACCATAGAAATTTGGTAAGACAGATGGTGGGATATTTTTCATCTTTACCTCTTCCCCTAGGATGATGCTAGTGTCCAAGATGGGGAATTTAAAGGTAGCTTCCTGATCTTCTTCTGCTCTTTCATCCCTTTCATTTCTCCTCTCTTCTTCCCTTCTCTATTGTCTTAGTTTATTTTCCATTTCTAACCTTCTCTCATACTCCCTTCTCTGTTCTACAGTTGGCCCTTTTGATGTTTCTTCCTCAGCCATTTTAAAAGTATCAACTATTGTAATGAATCATTTTTTATCAGATAAAGAAGTTCCTGTTACTTCTATTTTTGGGGGGTTTTTGATAAATCTTCCTTTCTTGTCTCTTTGTCTTGACATAAAACTAAAATCTACTCTGTGTTTTTTTTGAAATTTTCTTTTTTATCAGAGAACTAAAGTTCTTAAGTCTGCTTCTAAAATGCCTCCCCGGCAACAACGCCAAATGTTGGGCTCCAATCCACTAGTGTAAATTAGACCTTAATTTTATGTCAATCTGGAGTTTGTAGACTTAAAGGCATATCCCAAATATAGAGACTCAAAGCTAGACCTAACTGGAAATCTAGTTTACCTATGAAACAAATCTATTGAATGCTAGAATGATGTGATTTTGAAATACAAAACCTCCCTTACAAAAGCAACTTCATTTGATCTCTGAGTTTAAACAACAATTCATATGTGAAATATTTTGAGATAAAAACAAATTAAACCTAAATCCTAAAAATAGATCACGATACTCTGCCTATTATCTCACTATTGAAAACAGTCAATCATTAATTTCCCTTACAAGAAGACATTCGCAATGTATAACTATCCTCAGCAATTCGACATTGAATAGGCAATGCACAACAATTCGATATTGAATAAGCAATCTAAACCATTCCTACAGCATGTAAACATTTAAATAACAGAGTTTCTAACCTTTTTCAAACAATCCAACTCGTTCTGCAATGTATGAGTAATTAAAATGAAGAAATCGACTTCTACAGGATTTAATAAAACATACTACATGAAACGATACAGAAAGATGTGTGCAGACTTGGCAAAGGGGGGCCTCCAATTCTTTGTTTACACATGCAGATAAAATCACAGAGCTCTAAACTTCAATCGCATTCACCATATCGAATTGGGCATACACAGTAATTTATCAAATCCACAGTCTTTATTTGAAAACCATACGTTTATGATCCAGGAGGTTTTTTTCATATGTAAAAACAAATACTTATACAATCTTTAAAAAAAACTGGAAATGCTACAAATCTGGAAGACTCATAATGATATGCGACCCTCGAGATCCTCCATCAGATCCATCAAAATAGACAAAATCGGAACTGTCATGTTTTTATGCTAAGTGGTAGCACAGGTGGTCATCTTTGACCGGCATTAACTTGACACCTGTGAGAACCATATCATCTATTCGTTAGAAGTTTAACCATCCTTGGACATTGAGGATCTTTCTCCCATCTCTCAGTTTACACCTAGTTGGCCTACAAGTATCCAACCTAGGAGAAATTACGGGAAGTTAGCACATTCTGTAATTTTGAATAAAACCTTAATTTAAATGCCTTAAAATTCTCATAATTCAGTTTGTTAAGAAGAAACAACATTTACACCTTTGACCAAAGTTTTGTGGATGAAATTAAGGTTTTATGGATCAAGTATGAAGGTTTATGGAGGAAACTGGAAGGTATTTAGATGGAAAAAATAGGTAAAAATGATGTCCAACATCTCCCCCAAGAAGAATCTATTGCATGTCCTCATGATCTTGTTTACAATGGCCTTCCAATAGTGATGACCTCCACATTCTCCTGCATGGAATTCTTCAATGATCTTCTTTGTCGCTGCTTGAGAAATTTGGCCCTTGTTATATCCATACCTTGTGGGGCTTGCAGATGTTGTAGCACAAAGATGATATCAATGTACCATGGGGATGAAAGGAAATGCCCAACTACTGGGGGATCTAGCTATCCCTAGGGATTTTTCTCTTATGCTGACAACTCAAGAATCATGTGAAGGTTGAGAGCATCGCAGTTGGATTGAGACATGAGCTTGGCTATTCCCTAGCCTTTGATCAATTTTGTGGCTTTTATCTCCAAGTCATATTCAAGAAGCACTGCTATCCATTTTCCCCTTCTACCCTCAGGATCTGGATTGGTTAGGATATCCTTCACTGTGATGGTGGGAACATGGGAAATAATGTGAGAATGTAGGATGTACACTTGAAACTCCTTTAAGACATGCGCCATGGGCATAAGCCTTCTTGTCCAGGATGTTGTATTTCAGAGGAGCATCTCTCAAGGTTTTGATATAAAAATCAATGGCTTGCTCGTGTCCCTCGTGATTCTTCTGTAGCAATACCCCTACCACTGTATGCCTTGAGGGAAATGAAAATATGAGGAAATATTTAGAAAAACCAGGGCTTGCAAGTACAGGTACTTCAGAGATAACCTTCTTTATACACTCAAAGGATTGTTTTTCTTTAGGTGTCCACTTGATCTCTTTGTCCTTTCCCAGCATGTTGGTTATGTATCTCACTATTTCGGTAAAGGAAATAATGAATCTTCTAAGAAAGTTTGCCTTCCCTAGAAAGGATTGAACCTCAACTTTATTCTAAGGGAGTTCAATTTTGTGAATCACATCAACACTCTTTGGATCTATCCTGATGCCTTCCTGAGAAATTATGTGCCCCAACAGATTCCCTTCCTTCATGGACAATAATGACTTCTTTGGATTTAGAGAGATGTCAACATTTCTGCACTTTCTAAACATTCTCAGCAGGTGTGATACATGCTCCTCATCGGTCTGTGAAAAGAAAGTGATACCATACAAATATATGACCAATATATTATCCTTTTCATCCACAAAATCTATGTCCATGGTCCGCTGGAAGGATTCCCCGGCATTCATGAGTCCAAAAGGCATTTTTCATACATGAAGTGTCCCAGGGTGTGGTGAAAGTTGTCTTCTCTTGGTCTTCTGGGTGCACCATGTTAAATTTTCATATGCTAAGCTATATCATTAGTATTTCATTTTGATTTCATAACAAAAGCATATAAACAACATCACTGAAAGATAGACAAGCACAACCATACAAAAGGAACACAAATATTTATCCTAGGAAAACCCTAAAGGGAAAAACCCAGCAAAAGCTTCCTCAATATAGATGCCCCAAAAAGGTAAAAAGGTACACAAGTGAGATTGTTATTCAAAAACCTGATCCTCTTCCTTCTCCAGCTACTTCTCTCCTCCACAAGTGCGCTACACAAGTGAGTGTGTGTGTTCCAAATGAGGAGCACTACACCTCTATTTATTTTCATCTGTTCACTTAAGTTAACTCATCTGTCATGTAGGCTCGAGTTAATCATGTAGGCTCGAGTTACACATGTAGGCTCAAGTAACCACACTGGGGTGCTAATGATCCACCTTTGCAATTAGAGGGGACTGCCTCATGACTCTTATTAGTTCTTCCAATTAGGAGCATCGGGGTACAAAGTAATACAAGTGGTTCTCCCAGTAGGACCATCGGGGACCACAAAGAAATACATATAGAATATTCTTCGAAGTTACAATATTTCAACACTCCCCCTTAACGAGAAGGGTATTCTATAACAACATCAACAACAACAATAATAGGAGAGAGATACAGGACATCATCAACATCATCAGGGTGATACATCTATAAATCATTGGAAGCTTTTCAACATCATGTAGCCTTCATCTTCAATCTTTAGTCTTCAGCATCATCAGTACTTTGACCGCTTCAATCAGCAGCATCTTGACTCTTCAATCAGCAGCAACATCTTTAGCACTTTGACCTTTCAATCAGCAACATCTTCAGCACTTTGACCTTTCGATCAGCAACATCATCTTCAACACTTTGACCTTTCGATTAGCAACATCATCTTCAACACTTTGACCTTTAGATCAGCAACATCTTCTTCAGTAATTTGGCCTTTCGATCAGCAACAACATCATCATCATACTTTGATCTTTCAATCAGACTCATCATTATCATCAGCCTCAGATCTTTAGATCAAAACCATCATCAACCAAACATCATCATATTCTGATCTTTCGATCAGTACGTCATCATCATCATATTTTGATAATACGGCATCATCATCATCAGGATCTCATCATCATCACATTCTGATCTTTCGATCAGAAACATCATCATCATCGCATTCTAATCTTTTGATCAGAAAACATCATCATCAGCAGCAACATCATAATCATAAGCAACTTCTGATTTTCCGATCAGAAAACATCATCATCATCATATTTTGATATTTCGATCAGAGAACATCATCATCAACAACTTCTGATCTTTCGATCAGAGAAACATCATCATCATCATATTCTGATCTTTCGATCAGAGAACATCATCATCAGCAGCAACTTTTGATCTTTCGATCAAAGAACATCATCATCAGCAACATTTGATCTTTCGATCAGAAACATCATCATCATCATAAAAACATCAACATCATCAAAACATCAACATGATCCTTCCTTTCAGAATTATGGGATTTAGGTCTTTACGGAGTTACCAATGATCCTTCCTTTCAAAATTACGGGATTTAGGTCTTTACGGAGTTACTAACGATCCTTCCTTTCACAATTACGGGATTTAGGTCTTTACGGAGTTACTAATGATCGTTCCTTTCGGAATTACGAGATCAACACATTTGTGGAACTCAGACAATCCTTCCTATTGGAATTACGGGATCAACACATCTATGGAACTCAGACAATCCTTCCTATTGGAATTACGGGATCAATTCAATGATCCTTGCTTTCGAAATTCTGGGATTTAGGTCTTTACTGAGTTACTAATGATCCTTCCTTTCGGAATTACGGGATCAACACAGATGTGGAACTCAAACAATCCTTCCTATTGGAATTATGGGATCAATACATCTATGGAACTTAGACAATCCTTCCTATTGGAATTACGAGATCAATTCAATGATCCTTCCTTTCGGAATTATGGGATTTAGGTCTTTACGGAGTTACTAACGATCCTTCCTTTCAGAATTACGAGAACAACACAGATGTGGAACTCAGACAATCCTTCCTCTAGGAATTACGGGATCAACACATGTTCTCGAGTACCAAAGTCACCGGATCTGTTCTGAACCAAATTTCAAGGATGATAGAATCCTACCACATTCATGGGGACCGATATCTCTGGATACATTTTGAACCGAGGTTCAGGGATGATGCAATCCTACCACTTTCACGGGGGCCGAGACCTCCGGATACATTTTCAACCGAGGTTCAGGGATGATACAATCCACCACTTTCACGGGGGCCGAGACCTCCGGATACATTTTGAACCGAGGTTCAGGGATGATGCAATCCACCGCTTTCACGGGGGCCGAGACCTTCGGATACATTTTGAACCGAAGTTCAGGGATGATACAATCCCACCACATTCACGGGGGCTGAGACCTCCGGATACATTTTGAACCGAAGTTCAGGGATGATGCAATCCCACCACATTCACGAAGACCGAAGTCACTGGATCTATTTTGGACAGATGTCCCAGGATGATACAATCCCACCACATTCACGAAGACCGAAGTCACTGGATCTATTTTGGACAGATGTCCCAGGATGATACAATCCCTCTTCATTCTCAAGGACCGAGGTCACCGAATCACTTTTGGACAGATGTCCCAGGATGATATAATCCCTCTTCATTCTCGAGGACCGAGGTCACCAGATCACTTTAGGGCAGATGCCCAGGGATGATACAATCCCACTTCATTCTTGGAGACCAAGGTCTTCGGATCGCTTTAGGGAAAGTGTCCAGGGATGATACAATCCCACTGCAACATCACTACTCCCCCTTTCGGGGAAGGTCTTTCTGAACCATACCAAGCTTGTCTCGAAAGTGTTCAAACTTTACCTGAGACAGAGGCTTTGTCAGCGCATCATCATCTAAACCATCTTCATCTACATATTCAGTATGTGAATACTGAACTATCATCAGGTCACCATCATCTGCATCTTCAGTATGTAAATACTGAAACATCATCATCTGCATCTTTATCTTGAATGTAGAAATACCGGATTTCTATGTTTTACGACGGAACATAGGGTTCTCTATTATAACAACTCTCGTTATCACATAGAATCAATGTAGTATCTATCTTCAGTTCAAAGAGACCTGATATTAGCTTCTGAATCCATATGGCTTCACAACTTAGCAGAGCAATCTGCTATGTATTCTGCTTCAGCCATGCTACAAGAAACACTGGACTGTTTCCTGCTAAACCATGAACTCATAAGCATCTACCTAATGTTCTTTTCCTGTCTGAGATACTTCCAGCCCAATCTGCATCTGTGTAGCCATACAATCTATACTCATGGCTACCATCATAATATAAACCAAAGTCTATAGTCCCTTTCAGATATCTCATCACATGTTTTGCAGTTACTAGGTGAACCCATCTTGGTTGAACAAGATATTGACTTAAGGTGTTCACAGCAAAACAAATGTCTGGTCTGGTATTTTTTAAGTACATCAATGACCCAATGATCGATATGTAATGAGTCATATCCACTAACTCTGATGAGTCATCAGCTAATAGCTTCAGGTTGGAGTCCATGGGTGTGGCCATGGCTTTGCATTAGAACATATTGAATCTCTTCAATATCTCTACCGCATACTTTCCCTAGTTGAGAAAGATTTCTTCTAAACTTTTCCATACTTTCAAACCTAGGAAATAATGCATTAACCCAAGGTCTTTCATCTCAAATTCTTCTGCTAGTTTCTTCTTGCTTTCCATGACCTGATTCTCATTTCTTGTCAAGGATAAGTCATCCACATATAATAACAGGATGACAAGTTCATCTTCTACAACCTTGAGATAAAGTTTAGGTTCAGCTTTACCCTTGGTAAATCCCATGCTTGACAGGAAACTATCTATTCTTCCATACCAAGCTCTGGGAGCTTGCTTCAGGACATAGAGGGCCTTCTTCAACTTGCATACGTGATTCCATCTGGATTCAACTTCAAATCCTCGTGACTATTTGATGTAAAACTCTTTCTCAATCATACCATTAAGGAAGGCTTATCTTTACTTCACCATGGAAGAAACTACCATGATAGTTCTGAAGGAAGTGTACCTTGCTTCCTGGAGTAAGTGTCTCTCCAAAATTAATTCCCTCTTTCTGAAAGAAACTTCTGGCCACAAATATTGTTTTATACTTCTCGATACTTCCGTTAGCTGTATATCCATTTGGAGGATACAATATTCTTTCCTTTTGGTTTGGGAACTATATCCCATACATCATTCTAGTATTCTTTCATCATAACATCTTTCATGAGTTCCTCTTGTCAGATCATCAACATATCCTAGTCTTCTGCATTCAACTTTGAAGGTTGGAACCCACTTTACTCTTGGTAAAGTCTCGATCCATCAAGAATTTGTCCATCATGTTGTACCGTGTCGAACTCAGATATCTTCTGTAGTCACTCCCCCTGAAGTGGAGTATTATCTTCCTTCTTCATTCTGTACAGGTGGATATATACTGGTCAATAGAGTATGTCATGTCATAGTCTATTCTTTCTGAGGCAAATCACAAACCTTTCTTAGTACACTTGTTCTTGTAGATCCATATGGAGGATACTATGTACTTCCCTTTATGTCTCGAAATCATTTCGTATACATCATTCCCCATGATCAACTGTTATTCTTTGATCATAGTTTCTTTCATAGCATTCTTTTCTTCATCTTGAGTTATCTCTCATACCCATGGTGGTCTTCATCCTTTGAGGTGGATCTACCGCTCTTTGAAGCTCTTTCTTCCGTTATGGTGTCTCTGACCTTGGGAGCTTCAGATTCATGTTTATTGAATTGTCATCACTTGTTCTTCGGAACAAGTCTCGTCCTTCTTTTCTTGTAGGAGGTTGTACAGGAACTTTCCTACAATTCAAATGCACCAGTTGCATGGTTAGAACTATTTCATAAAACATATGCATAATGACAAATTCTTATGCATCATGCAACTATTTAGCCAATACAACATCCATCCATAGAAACTTTCTATATGCCTTCCATCTCTACCATGACATCATTGAGATTGTGCACTAATCCAATATGTCAGCAAAGAGGTTTGATAAGTAGCACTGGAAATTTGTATAGCGCCATGAGCTACTTACCCATCACATGCATATTAGTAGTATTAATGTAAACAATCTATCATGCATAACACATCAACTGAATACAATCAAATGTATAACAAAACAATATCATGAAATGGCAACTGAATACTTATCTTTTAGTTGTTTCGTGGGTAGACTCCATATTGATCATTCGGCTTTATCATATTCTTCATTCATGAAATCATCATTTCTTATCCAAATGATAAGATGAATGAGAGGTTCTTCAAGAATTGAGTTTTTCATATTCCTCATCGCTTGAGGGATCTTCTTTGAATGGTGAGAGATTGATCTTCAATTGCTCCCATATTCTTCTTCTTCTCTTCATATTAGTCGAGCTGAAAGTAATCACATTGAATGGCCTCTTCATGATCATGGGAGGCCATTCAAGGTGGCTATCACCACTTCTACATTCTCTGCTTCTTCTTCTACCACTTCAAGATGTTATGCATTCTGGATCTTCACATTCTTCAACTATTTTCTCAAATTAATCTTCTGAGTTATGTTCTTATATTCAAATAGATTGATCAAGGAATCAAACATCTTCAGTGTCTTTAGGGAATACACTTCTGGTACAATTTGATCCATGATTGAATCAACAATGATCTTCTTGGACTTGATCAAGTTCTTCTTGTGTAAGGCTTTGAGGCTCATCTCCCTCTAGAACTGGAACCTCTATACTCATGTAGGTGTCCAATTCATTTTCTTCAGAGAGATCAAATACTTCCATTCTTGGAATTTTTTCAAGCTTATCATCAAGCTGATGTGATAGATCACTTTGAAATGAGAACCTCAAATGCAAATAGCAAAAGATTAGATCTTATCGATTTGAGGTGTTCGTCTTGCTTTTGGAGCTGGCTGATCTAGGGATTGTCAAAGAAACCCTAATTTTAAAAACTTGGAATATTTTAGATCTGATTGGATAGAAAGATATATCTCTTCAAATGGAGCTGTCCAATGTACTCCTTTTCTAAAACAATGGAGGGAAGCTCACGGAACAGGAAGCCCTAGTTTTCCAATTTTTTCTGCAGAAATGCCTGTTACTGTTTCTATGATATCTCCAAAATTACTGCTCCTCTGTGTCTAAAATTTCTCACTGAGGTAAAATCACATGTCCCTGATCCAAAAAAACATGTTTCATCAGAATTGGTTTCACCAATTGGTATTGATGATCATTTTCCCAAGGTGACCTGTTACAGGACTTTTCAGAACAATGAAGTTGTACGGAATGCCACGTGTCACTGGTTCATCTTCAGGTTATGAAATTAAGACCATAGAAATTAAAGTATATGATATTTCTATAACATATTTAGGAATTCCATTTGGACCTCTGTAGCCCACACTACAACAATTCACCCCAGGTGTCCTGTTTAGGGATGAATTCTAGAAGAGACTGGAACCCTAACTTGGAGGGGTCATATCTCCCAGAATATAGAGAATTTAAGGCTGAATTTGGATACAGTGTAAATCAGGATTTTATCTTCAGTATTTGCAATTTTCAACTCCTGAGCCTTCTCCAATCTTAGTATATAGCGAATGTACCAAAACGTATCAGTTTTAGTATTTAGGGTTTTTCCAGATCGGGGTCAAACTAGGGTTTGACTTTCCTGGAGTTTCACCCAACCAAATTTCTTGATAAAGGTCTCTAAAATTAGATTTTGATGAGGAGAACAATCCTATGCTGGTCTAACTCAAAAATTCTTCTTTTGTAGAAAGCCCTAATTTTCCGCACCAAAACTGAAAATGCTCGGAATCGAATTCCGCTTCGACAGAAAGATGCGCCCTTCAATGGAGAGTCAATCTAGCCTTCTTTTGCTGATCGATCATGGATAGAGACCCAAAAAAATAAGAAGCCCTAGATTATTTAGCTGCACAATTTCTTCTTTCAAGGTGGCTCTGATACCATGTTAAATTTTCATATGCTAAGCTAGATCATTAGTATTTCATTTCGATTTCATAACAAAAGCATATAAACAGGATCACTGAAAGATAGACAAGCACAACCATACAAAAGTAACACAAAGATCTATCCTGGGAAAACCCTAAAGGGAAAAACCCAGAAAAAGCTTCCTCAATATAGATGCCCCAAAAAGGTGAAAAGGTAAAACCAACAAGGAGATCAAAAACTTGATCCTCTTCCTTCTCCAGCTACTTCTCTCCTCCACAAGTGTGCTACACAAGTGAGTGTGTGTGTTCCAAATGAGGAGCGCTACACCTCTATTTATATTCATCCGTTCACTTAAGTTAACTCATCTGTCATGTAGGCTCGAGTTAATCATGAAGGCTCGAGTTACACATGTAGGCTCAAGTAACCACACTGGGGTGCTAATGACCCACCTTTACAATTGGAGGGGACTGCCTCATGACTCTTATTAGTTCTTTCGATTAGGAGAATCGGGGTACAAAGTAATACAAGTGGTTCTCCTGGTAGGACCATCGGGGACCACAAAGAAATACATATAGAATATTCTTTGAAGTTACAATATTTCAACACACCACGATCTAATTATAGCCTGAGAAGCCATCCAAGGTGGAGATCCTTTGGGAACCCACTACCCTCTACAAGATATGGTCCATTTTAGGAAGTGGGTAATGATCCCTGAAATAAAATCTTTTCAAGTTCTTGAGGTCAATGCATATCCTTATCTCCCCATTCTTCTTCCTAACTAGGACCAAATTTTCCACCCAGCGTGAGAATCTGAGGGCCACAATGATTTTGGACTCAAATAGTTTCTTGATCTCCTTTTCCACTAGGGGAAACAGCTTGGGGTTCATCCTTCTAATCTTTTTCTTGAAAGGCATCTCATCCTTTTTTATTGGTATAGTGTGCTGGATTATACTTGTGTCATAAGACTTGAGATCACTATAGCTCCAAGCAAAAACATTTGAGTATTCTTTCATCAGTGAGTTGTATTTGTAACCAGGAATATTTCACCTTCTGCGGACAGAAGTTGTTCCTCTGATCTGAATGGTTCAGATCCAAAACAAATGAGTGAATGACAAAGGATGAAGACCTTCCCTGAATTTCATAGACACCTGGAATGCTGCTTCGATAGTGAACATGTGTACCTGCAAACAGATCAAACATGCAAACACATCAAAGCTACCAGAAAATCATCTACTTATCCATGTTAGTGACTAAGGAATATAACAACATGTACATGTGAAATTGTTGCAGCTGCAACTGTTTTTCCCAAATATTCAAATTTTGGACCCCCTTGTTAATTTTAGCATTGCCTTGAATCATTTGGATCCATGAACTCTTTTTGTCTTGCTTTAATTTCGGACTATTTTGAGGTTAACTCTCTTCTTGTTTTCGAAAAATTGCTTATGTTTGAAACTGATGTGGGTCGCAGAGTCTAGAGTCTGGTTTGCTGCCATTTGAGCTGCGTTTTCTTTTCGGAAGCATGTTTCTCATGCTAGCCATTGTTTCGGAGGTCATTTAAAAAACTTATCGAAACCATGTTTCCTTAGGGAGCCTCCATTGCGAAAATCGAACGATGATTATTCTGTAGGAAGGATCTTAACTTCTTTGTTGTCGTGTCTTTTTGTTTGACTTGTTTATATTATCGAAAGTTGTAGTATATTTATCTTCCACCCTTGCGGCTCCCAAATGAACTAGGTATCCTCCATACAACTGCTCCGCCCGCCGATGCTTTGTCGGGTCTTCGTCCCTTTGTTTTTGGATCGGAGGCCGTAATCTTTCCTCCTCTACCCTTGCGGCTGTGCAACGAACTAAGTGTCCTACGTTGATGTCCTTCCGCTCACCAACTGGGAACTCTTTCGCCTAGAATTTGAGTTTAGCTCTTTCGACTCTGATAAACTTAACGGTCTGGCAGATCCCATTGCCTGTTTGAAATCCACTGACGCGGCTGCGGGTGAGACTACTCAGCCGATGTTTTAGTGTTTTAAGCCGTCGATAAGTTTCGCTTTTCCCGTCATTTTGTGAAATTTAAACCCTTGAATGGGCAGCAGTGATTTTGATGCTTATTAAGATTTTCACGACGAGAGTGCATTGCTAGGCCTTTTGTGATGACTAGTCAGTTTGTTGACAAATTTTGATTTAAAAGATGCGATCCTAACTAATAATAAATGTCATTTAATTGCAGATGGACCC
The DNA here is from genome assembly GCA_001517045.1 of Pseudotsuga menziesii. Classification (NCBI taxonomy): domain Eukaryota; kingdom Viridiplantae; phylum Streptophyta; class Pinopsida; order Pinales; family Pinaceae; genus Pseudotsuga; species Pseudotsuga menziesii. Next base: position 342,857 of record LPNX010944814.1, read on the forward strand.
AAGATATTTTTCAGATTACCACTGCGCGAAGGTGTAGCTGGGAGACAAGCAACGGAGAGGGAGTTGGGAAGTGTTAGGCAGAGTTACCAAGCGGATCCCGCTTTGTTGAGTACTCTAAAACTTAACGAATGAAGTAAATCATGAGTACTAACAGAAAAGACAAAATGGGGATATTAACGGTTTGAGGAACCCAAAGGTCACAGGGTTGGGGCAGCCCAGGTGGTTAGCTGTTTTGGTTTAAATATAAGAAAGTTAGAATTTACAGGGGATTTTTTCCAGGGAAAAATTGTGAACTATTGTTTATAAGAGGAACTACTTCGTTTTACAATAAGAAATTACAAATTTTGCCTGTTGGAGAAGGTGCTAGGTGGAATATTCCAATGTAATAATGGACAATGTTGAAGGGGAACTATTTCGTTTTCGACTGTGTTTCATAAACTATGAAATTGTTCTAACTTCATGAACCTATGTTCTTACCTGAATGTTCTCTAGTATATTATGTGATGTTTTCCACTATGAGTAATGGAAGTTTAACTGTTGATGAGCTATCTTGTCATGTATACTTTTATTCATGTTTGTTTGTTTGGTTCTAGGAACAGCTATATGTGATTTGCTGTAACATGTGAACAGTATTACATTACTCATGAATTAATATCTAGCTCTCTAGAGATAGCCTAGTTAGTATTTATTTTCTAAATTGTGAGTGATTTAGATGCTTGAGAGTTTAAGAAGAGAGGTAAGATCCTGCGCATCACATTGTGAATACTCCTTGCATTCTTTATTGATATGCATGTTAAATAGGCACTTGCATATCATACTTTAAGTCAAAAATACAAAAATATATACGTTGGATCGGGCCGCAACCGGTAAAACCTTTTATTTTTGTCACTTGACCCACGGTAGTCGGACCGCAAACCGGACGGATTCCCTACACCAAACAGTCACGGGCTAATTGGGAACGTTGACTGGGGAGAATCCCTTTCTATTGTTGCCTGCAATTTTCCAGGCCTCAACAGTTTTCTGGAGCTAGAAGGAGGGCCGCCAGTGCATGGCTGGCCGAGGAAACCCATTTTCCCGAGACTATTCCACCGGTAACAGTTCAGAAAGCAGTGTGTTTCATAATCCAATTCCTGAAGAGGTGGGTAGAGAGCATTTGTATTCTGTCGACAACAAAGTTGTTAATGATCTAAGAAGACACACTAGGGAATACGTGAAGAAGATTGGAGGATTGCCGATTATCCCTGAATTTCCCAGAAGAGAATATAAAAGAAAAGATCGTCCTATATTAGAAGACTCAGTTGTGGTTGAGAATTGGGAGGAACTTGTAGAAACAACCTTACAAGAAGTTGTACTACCTTTGAATCAAGTAGGCCTGAATACTCCTCACAGTTCTCCTGTTCACACTCCTATTCACTCACCCCCTCACTCTCCACCCAGACTCATGGCAGGCGTAAATGCAAATCAACCACCCAACCCACCGAATCCACCACCTGCCTGGAAAGCCAAATCACCTTTAAACCTAATACCTCCTTTGCATGATTTACCTCAATCTTTTGAAAAGAGGCTGCCCAAATTTGACCCAAATGAGAAGATACTAGTAGACGACCACTTGCAAAGTTTCTATTTGGAAATCAAAGGGTTAAGAGCTGGGGAATATGAGGATGTAGTTTGCAGAATTTTCCCACATACCCTTAAAGGAGTTGCAACATCGTGGTACCTTGGTTTGCCTGCAAATTCTATCCCTGATTGGGATACCTTTGAGAGGATTTTTAGAAGTAATTATGCGACCCAAAAAACTCATGCAGCTCTCATGAATGGATTATGCACCTTAAAGAAAGAAAGAAAGGAGAAGGTGCATAGTTTCACCCAAATATTTCCAACATATCTTAAGAATTTTTCTGAAGCTGACAAACCTTCGGATAAAGTCCTGATTGAATATTATACTTCAGCTCTAGGGCTCGAGTTGGCCATGTTTTCCAAAATGAAGGCCAAGCCTACTCTAGCAGAGACCTATGAGGAGGCGGAGAAGGTAGAGGCTGAAAGGGAAAGTATCGAAGATTATCCCGAATGGTCAGGAGAGAAAAATGTGGGGAGGAAAGATTTGTTGTTTACCAAGTCTAAAAAGGAGCAGTCACCTGATTTTGAAGAAATGGAAAAAATGATGCAGAAGCTTTCTAATAGAATCATAGACTTGGAGAAGGAAAAGGAAGCCCAAAATTTCTACAAGCCCTATTACAAGAAACGGGAGGATAACAATCAATCCCAACCCCCTTTGCATAATTCAGCATCTATGAATTTAACAGAGGTAGGAATGGAAAATTTTTGCACTTTCCACCAACAACCTCACTTTGAAAAGAATTGTCCTCAATGGATAAACTCAATGACGTTGGTTATGAATCAGCTGTTGGAAACTAAATTAACAGAAGATGAAGATGAAGAAAGAAAAGACATTAATACATCAACAAAAGAACAAGAGGATGAGACCATGGTTCTATGGGACTGTGTTTCGTTGTTTGACGCCGAGAAAGAAAAGGTTTTGGTACACAGGGACATCATGGAAACAAATGTAACAACAAGAAGCCAAGGGTTGGCTAAAGAAAATAGTCTCATGCTCCGAAGATTAAAAGACTTCAAAAAAATGTTAAGAAATTCCAAAATAACTCCTCAGCTAATGAAATTCTGGAATTTACCATCACCAGTCAAGACCCTAGACAGACTAATGTATTCACCAAGCCCAATGAAGGAAAAATAAATAATGGTAAACCAAATCCCACCGAACCTAAGATGGAATATGACATTGTGGAAGATATAAAGAAGGTAAGGGCGAATATCTTGTTATTTGAAATGTAAAGAGGTGCCACAGCAAAAAGAAAATATTTTGAAAGCCCTTGAAGCATCAAAGGAAGGGTTTCCCACCGACAATCAGCCCAAGGAAGAAGAAGAAATTGGAGAAGCAAGCGTAGGAGGTAAGTCTAAGAGCAAGAATCCACCGTTTCTCCTCACTTTTGAAATTTTTAACCACAACCTACATAATTGCTTGGTAGACTCGGGGGCATCGGTCAACGTTATGCCATTGTCGGTCTGCAAAAGGATAAATGGGTAGCCTAAACCATCCACTGGAGGGTTGTTTAGTTGGATAGAACAAATGTGAAGGTAATTGGGGAAATGGAGGATGTTATAGTCCGCTTATCTTCGAATGATAGGGTGTGTCAAGTTATTGATATTGTGGTGGCTGACATACCAGACGCTTATGGGCTTGTTCTGAGCAGGGACTGGTTGGAAAAGCTAAACGGATATTTTTCCTCGGACTGGTCACATTTGTGGCTACTGTATAAAGGAAGCCCGAATCAGATCAAAATTTTGAGGGATCTCCATATGAAACACAACCTTACTCAGTTTGAAGAAAAAAACAAACCAGTGGATTCTGTTTTGGGAGATTACTTTATTGAGTTAGAACCAGGAAATTACCAAGCAAAAGAAGCCAGTGACACATCAGATGCCCAGCCTGACCTCCTTCAGTTTTCACAGGCTGATGAAATCGATTGTAAAATAGTAGACTTAGCAGTAGAAGTAGATTCCCGCACAATAGTTAGCGATTTCTAGACACTTTTTTTTTACGGATCTAAAATGTTAGAAGGATCAGGAGCCATCTGTGTCTTGATTGACCCCAAGAAGAACAAACATTTTCTTTCATGTAGGTTAGGGTTTGAATGTACAAATAACACAGCTGAATATGAAGCATTGGTTCAAGGTTTAAGGAAAGCAATTGAATTAAAGGCAAATAATCTGAAAGTGTTTGGAGATTCTGAAATAATTATAAAACAAATTTGGAATCAAATACATTGCATTTCTCCTCACTTAAAAGCTTATCAAAATGAGGTATGGGATTTACTCAAATGTTTTAATGCATTTAATATTGTATCAATTCCAAGAATTAAGAATCCAGCAGCTGACTTGTTGGCCACATCAGCTACTAGGCTTGTGCCCTCTAATAATCGGTGCTCTGTTGAATTGCTTTTCAGGCCCTCGGTTTCAGATATGATTACCAACCTACGAGTGTTCGACGACGATCAGCAGATTATAGAATGCTTAACGAATGACGAGGCATTTAAAGGGGTGATTATTGATGATGAAGAGCATCAAGCCGAGCTGAGATTTGATAATTTCATCCCTAAAGGAGTCAGAACCTTAGAACGGATGTTTGATTTAAATGAAAAATTCAGAATACCAGCAAACATGAAGACTCATAGCTCATCTCTATAGTTCGAATTGATTAATTTGGGGACTGAGATGAAGCCTAAATATGTGAATCTTGGAAAATGTTGTTCACCAGTGGAAATAAATAAGTTCATTGTTCTTTTTAATCAATAGAAAGATGTTTTTTCCTAGACATATGAAGATCTGAAGACATATGACACTAGTATCATCCAACATGTTATCCCCATCAAATCAGGAGTCAAACCTTATCAGCAGCCTTTAAGGAAAATGCACCCAAAATTGGAACCTCTAATCCAGAGTGAAGTTAAGAAATTATTGGATGCTAGAATCATTTTTAAGGTTAGACACTCGGAATGGGTCTCAAATCTGGTACCAGTGAGGAAGAAATGTGGAGAAATTAGGTTATGTGTGGATTTCAGAAACTTAAATCACGCTTCAGATAAAGACAATTATCCAGTTCCACCCATGGAGCAACTACTGCAAATGGTTTCAGGTTCTGAACTATTCTCTTTATTAGACGGATTTTTAGGCTACAATCAAGTATTAGTAGCCGAAGAAAACAGATTGAAAACAACATTCAGGACTAGGTGGGGAACTTTCGCTTACAGAAGAATTCCCTTTGGGCTTATAAACGCTGGAGCTACATTCCAGAGGGATATGGACATAGCTTTCCGCGATTTGATCGATCGCAGTGCTGTAGTATACCTCGATGACATCACGATATTCTCAAAGAGGAGAGAAGAACACGCATTTCATCTAAAGCAGATTTTTGAACGCTGCCGAAAGTATGGTATCTCACTCAACCCCAAGAAGTGCGTGTTCGCTGTTATGGAAGGTAAGTTGCTGGGTCACGTGGTTTCAAAGAAGGGGATCTCCATAGACCCAGACAGGATCAACTCCATTGAACAAATTCCCTTGCCCCATAATAAAAAGGGCATGCAATCATTTATGGGGACAATAAAATTCGTGCGAAGGTTTGTGCCAGATTTCGCTCAAATTGTTAAACCTTTGCAGCAAATGGTAAAGCAAAGTGTGCAATTCAAGTGGACTGAGGTTGAGAAGAACGCATTCAGCAAGATTAAAACCACTGTTGCACATGCACCCTCCCTCAAAAGCCCAGATTTCGATAAAGATTTTATTCTATACACTTTCGCATCTGATGATTCGCTAGCAGTTGTGCTTACTCAAAAGGAAGATGGGGGAGATGAATTCCCCATATCTTTTATGAGAACTGGTCTGCAAGGGGCCAAATTGAATTACCCGACTATAGATAAACAAGCTTACGCAGTATTCAAAGCAGTGAAACAATTCAGGCCCTACATACTATAAAACCAAACCAAGGTAATCGTCCCACACCCAGCTATGAGGTCTCTTTTTGTACAGAAGGAGTTAGGAGAAAGAAGGGGTAATTGGGTTATAGCTCTTCAAGAATATGACCTCAAATTCAAGCCAGCTTCTATAGTTAAAGGGTAGGGGTTGTACAGACTAATGACCGAAAACAGAAACAATGAAGAACATGCCTGGGAAGACGAGGCTGAATTACATTTGATGGATGTATGTCCTCTTTTCACAGCCCTAGAATCTTGGTATTGAGACCTTGTACATTACCTTCAGACAGGATCGTTGCCGGAACATTGGAATTCTAATCAAAGAAGAGCATTGCGTCTTAAATCATCCTCATATCAAATTATTGAAGAAATATTATTCAGAAAAAAATTACGATGGAGTTCTTCTTAGATGCTTACAGAAAGAAGATGCAAAGAAGGTAATTTCAAATTTGCATGATGGGCCTACTGGGGGACATTTTTCTGGAGATACTACAAGTCATAAAATTCTCAAATCCGGATACTATTATCCCACACTATTAAAAGACGCACATGCCCATGTCAGAAAGTGTGACTTTTGTAAAAGATGTAGTGGAAGACAAGCTAAAGCAGCAGGACCATTGAAGCCTGTGATGATAACAGATCCTTTTGAGCAATGGGGGTTAGATATTATTGGGGAGATAAAGCTGAATTCTTCCCTGCAACACAAGTACATTCTGATAGCAATCGACTACTTCACTTGCTGGGTTGAATCCATCCCATTGCACAAAATAAATGAGAATGCGATCATAGACTTCTTGCAAGACCATATTATGACCAGGTTTGGAGTTCCAATTTCTTTAGTTTTTTATAATGCTACTTACTTTTCCTCAATAAGATTAACTGCTTTTTCTCATGAGAAAGGGATTAAGTTGCATTAATCTGCTAATTACAATCCACAGGGAAATGGCTTAGCTGAATCTACAAACAAAAACCTAATTAGGATTTTAAAAAAGATGGTGATAGAAAATCAGAGGAGTTGGCACTCAGCTTTACCAAACGCCCTTTGGGCTAATAGAGTCACCCCCAAGTCTTCGATAGGAGTGTCTTCGTATACCCTTGTGTATGGTAAAGAGGCCATTATACCCCCCAATATCATGCTACCCTCTTCCATAATAGCTCAAGAATCTAGAGGATCGGATAATGAAGTCTTGCAAATGAGGATATATAATCTCCTGAAGGCAGAAGAGTCTCGATCTAAAGCCAGAGAGTGCTTTAAACAACAACAAGAGGTTGTAAAGAGATGGTTTGATAAACATAAGGCTGGAACAAAATATTTTGAGGTGGGATATTTGGTTCTCAAGTGGGACCACCCCCATGATGAGAAGGGGAAACACATGAAATTTCAGCAATTGTGGGTAGGTCCTTTCTAGATTGTGGCAAAGCTTGGCCCCTCAACTTATAAGTTGTAAGATTTACAAGGGTGGGAAGAGAACTTGCCAGTAAATGGTTTAGTTCTCAAACCTTATTTTTCCTGAGTTTATTTGTGTTCTTCTATCTTGTATATAAATAATCTGGCTTGACCGTTTTCTTTGAATTATGTAGTTCAGTTTTGTTTTAGCTTAAATTCTACTGATTTCAATAAAGGAGGCAAACCCGCGGTTGCATGGAGAACATTAGAATTTTGGAATGATTAAAGTTCTTGGGTATAAGACTGTGTACTATTGTTTATCTAAAAGAATTTCTTCTATTTTAGTAGTTTTCTCGAGTGGCTATGTACACATTGAAGTCCTGCTTAACCCCTATAAAATAAACCAGAATCAAAGGGTCTGGAATACTATTTTGAGGCTCCATCCATGTCACATTTAAAATGTCCCAGGGAGTGACAGCAAAGGGCCCATGGAAAAGAAGCAGGGTAAACATTATATTATATATAAATGATCCCATGCCAATAATTGAATGCCAAAAGGCAGATAAGAGTCAAAAGCTCCTATGAAAGCATTATATATCAAAACAAATGCTGAACCATATAAGTACTAAATCGCCAAAAGTTCCTCTCCGTCCGTGAGTTGAAACGTGAATACATCTCTCACACAAAAGGACACTAGGGATAGAGGAGCCTGAATCAAAATTCAGAAAGAAAGGCATGCAGGAGGACTCATATGAAAAGGAAAAAAGTTCAAAAGCACGAAAAGTTCAAAAATGGAATGGGAATGAGGAACAAATGAATATTTATGTTTACCATATGCTACAATCCTGTGGTGTCCAAGCTGGAAGCTACCTGAAGACAGAGGTAACAAATGAAATTCATCTTTTGGCCTCAAAAGAGTTATCTTGACTTGAAAATCCTATTTTCCACTCTCCTAAATTAGACTATCATCAATGATTAAAAGTACATATATTTGCCATTTGGGAAATCCATATAGCTGGAAGAATTCAACAGGTTCGTTCGTTGTTAAACAGTCTGTTACTCAAGAAATAATCGTCCAGAGATCTAGGTTCACCAGGTAGTCGCCAATTGTTGCAGCTACAACTATTTTCCCCAAATCTTCAAATTTTGGACCCCCTTGTTAATTTTAGCATTGCCTTGAATCATTTGGATCCATGAACTCTTTTTGTCTTGCTTTAATTTCGGAATATTTTGAGGTTAACTCTCTTCCTGTTTTCGAAAATTTGCTTATGTTTGAAACTGTTGTGGGTCGCAGAGTTTAGAGTCTGGTTTGCTGCCCTTTGAGCTGCGTTTACTTTTCGGAAGCCTGTTTCTCATGCTAGCCACTGTTTCAGAGGTCATTTAAACAACTTATCGAAACCATGTTTCCTTAGGGAGCCACCGTTGCGAAAATCGAACGATAATTATTTTGCAGGAAGGATCTTAACTTCTTTGTTGTCGCATCTTTTTGTTTTACTTGTTTATATTATCGGAAGCTGTAGTCTGTTTATCTTCCGCCATTGCAGCTCCCAAACGAACTAGGTATCCTCCATACAACTGCTCCGCCTGTCGATGCTTTTTTTTTGGATCAGAGGCCGTAATATTTCCTCCTCCGCCCTTGCGGCTGTGCAACGAACTAAGTGTTCGATGTTGATGTCCTTCTGCTCACCGACTGGGAACTCTTCCACCTAGAATTTGAGTTTAGCTCTTCCGACTCCGATAAACTTAACGGTCTGGTGGATCCTGTTGCATGTTTGAGATCCGCTGACGCGGCTGCGGGTGAGACTACTCGGTCGATGTTTTAGTGCTTTAAGCCATCGATAAGTTTCGCTTTTCCCATCGTTTTGTGAAATTTAAACCCCTGAATGGGCAGTAGTGATTTTGATGCTTATTAAGATTTTCACAACGAGAGTGCATTGCTAGGCCTTTTGTAATGACTAGTCGGTTTTTTTATAAAGTTTGATTAAAAATATGCGATCCTAACTAATAATAAATGTCGTTTAATTACAGACGGACCCAAGAGATTTTTCATATTACCACTGCGCGAAGGTGTAGCTGGGAGACAAGCAGCGGAGAGGGAGTTGGGAAGTGTTAGGCAGATGATGACGATGCCTTCGCCAAAAGGAATGCGGGTTGCATAGCCGCATTGAGAGACTGTGGACTCCTAAAATTCTTTCAGACACCTAGCATGGTATCGCATGAGTGATTGCTAGAGCATATACTCTGGATGTGGAATATAGAGCAACAACATTTCAAGGTTGGGGCTCATATTCTGATAGTTGAGGTAGAGGACATCTACTTTCTTACTGGCCTTTCAAGATGGGGTGCTCCCATCTTGCTGACTGGTTCTTGCGGAGGGGACATCACTACACAGGAGTTGATAAACTGTCACTGTATCCCTTGGACAAGGACATCAGGGAAGAAAATCCCCATAAAGGCAGTGATGGATGGACCTCTACGGACTATATTGTTTACCATGCAGAGAGTGGCGGGAAGCTAGGGAGTGCACCAGGATTCTAGAGCACACATGCTCTATGCTATAGAGGCCATGGAACCTACAGTCTTTAACTAGGCGGAAGCCCTGCTTCCGATATTCAAGGATCAGTTGACTAAGTGTCGATAGGGGGAACTGAAGCAGTTCAGTTTCAGTTCCATTCTAGCCTGCTTCTTCTTCGAGTGGGTACCACAGATGAGACCCCAGGTGGTCTTTACAGAGCTGAGAGCGTAGGACCCTCGCATGCAGAGGTGGGTCCGGATTATGGCCTGTACTGGAGCGGGCAGGGGGAAGGTGAAGTTTAGTGACCTTTTATTTCGATGGTTGAGAGATCAAATCCTCATGGTGGAGGATTATGCGTATGCGGGCATGGAATTCATCAGAGAACCTGACTTACCACTCCCACCTGGTGGATAGTGGGGTGACATCGGTAAGAAGGAAAAAACCCTAAAATGGAAATAGTGTTTTTATGTTTTTGATGTTTTATATTTTTTATGTTAAGTAACAAGACCTAAATATTTTTATGCAGACGTTGGAGCAGCACGACCTGGGGTAGATTCCCCATTGGATAGACAAGTCAGAGTCCATTTCATATCACAGGGTGACAATGTGACCAGGGAGTTAGAGGAAAACCTGAAGAGGTTGACCCTAGACATCCCTAACGCTTCCATTGAGGACCTCCCTCTGAGGTATCAGAGACCTACATCGGGAGTACCAAGTCGGTTTAGTAGAATGCTATGTGGAGTAGCCCGGGTAGTGATGTGCTACCATGAACATCACTAGACGATGTATGCATGATGTATCCACTGAAAGTTGATAGCTTCAGGATTTTGTATGGTGATTTTTACCTGAAATCCTATGTTCTTCAGATGAGGTCTCGTGACCTATTTTTTGTAAACATGTTCATATATATATATATATATAGACTTTTACCTGGTGTTTATATGTCTCAAATGGTGAATGTATTTTATATGAGTTATATGTGTCTTTAATTGTATATTTACAATGAACCATGCTTGATTTTGATGTCATAAATGGGCAATATGCCAATATAGGATGTAATTAGCTAATGAGTCAGCAACTACATTATGTTCCCTAGGGATATGCCTATAGGTGATAGTCTCAAATAACCTTTCTAATAAGCGTACCCTCTGGAAGAGGCAGAGAAGCATAGGGTTCTTAATGGTATATACATGGTTTAGATGACAAACCACGAGTTGTGAGTCCATCAAGACTACCAAATTACGAACATCCTAGGAGGCAGCTTCAGTTAGAAGACCTATGACTGCTCGATACTCAACGATGTTGTTGGTAGTGGGACCAATGCAAACGACTCCTGAACTGACCAAACCATTGACTGGGGAATAGAGAACCCAAGCAGCTGAGGAAAGATTCAAGGTGTGGCGGCAAGCACCATCAGCGAAGCCGTAGAAAGCCATCTTCTCTGCATGACCAAAACATGGTATAAACAAATACAAACACTAAACTCAAAACCATATTGAAAATACTTAAAGCACACTGAGAGTCAAGCAATATAAATATATACAAGATACTATCCAAGAAATATCTAGGCATAGTACCTCTTCAGGTACAACCCATTGCGAGGTTTCCCTAAAGGGATTCCATTGTAGTCAACATGCTCGTAGGCCCCTTTCTCTAAAACTTTAGAAATGACGAAAGGACCGTACCATATGGACTCAAACTTTCCTTTCCCTAGTTTTTAATATCTCTGGTCGTAAGTCAAAACTAGGTCATGCTCGTTAAAGGCACGAGGTTGGACGGATTTATCATACTACGCCTTAACACATTTCTTGTGTGCCTCATTAGCTAAGGCAACATCTCTCCTAGTTTCGTTAAGGTTATTCAGGTACAAAAATATCTCTTCCTTTATGGAAGTGTCTGGGAGAAGTTCGACGGCAAGTTTCAAGGATGGAATATGACATTGAATCGGTAAGACAGCTTCGAGTCCATAGACAAACTGGAAAGGTGTGAAACCAGTAGTTGTTTTCACCAAAGTCCTGTAAGCCCAAAGAGTGGAGAAAAGGATATGGTGCTAATGGGATTTATGGTCTCCAACCATTCGACGAAGCATAGTTTTCAAAACTTTTTTAATGGCCTCTACTCGACCATTAGCTTGCGGATAATATGGTGTAGAGTTTTCATGGCAAAAACCTAGCTTGGAACTTAGTTCCTCCATCATTTGATTACAGAAATGTGATCCGTGATCAGTAACAATGGACTGTGGGACTCCAAATCTAGCTATGACATAATTGAACAGGAAGAGAGCGGCAGTCTTACCATCTTCCACATATGTAGGCATAGCCTCAGCCCACTTTGTAAAATAGTCAACGGCTATGATGATGTAATGATGCCCCCCCAGTTGAGGTAGGCTTACAATTCATATAATCAATACCCCATTTGGAAAATGGGCCAACGACAATGATGAGGTGTAGCGGAGCAGGATGAGTGCGCTTTTTGGGATAAAAATGTTGACAAGGTGGGAATTTATTGACAGCCTCATGATAGTCTTTGAAGACTGAAGGCTAGAAATAGCCAGCATGAAGGATTTTCTGGGCTATAGCCATCCCAAATAAATGACCTCCACATGTTCAAGAGTGGCAATCATTTAACACATGTTCAGCTTCCTCGTGGGTGAGGCATCACCAGAGAATAGAATCAATCCCATGTCTATACAAGGTATCATTCAGGATGAGGTAGTATTTCACGTGGTGAGGGATACGGCGGCAATCGTCACGAGATAGATTTGGCTGAAATCTTTATGTTTGGAGATAAATAAGCAAATATCCATTACATGGATAAATAGTGCTTATCAGGAACATGAATTCATCTGGAGATGAATCACTGGGCTAAGATTCCATCGAAGCACAGGGAAGATCACACATGAGCTTGATAAAGACCAGGGATTTCCTTGATGTGGCTTTGGCAAATTCCAAATCAAACTCTTGTAGTATGACTATCCATCGGGAGTACTTGCCCCCGAGCACCTAATGAGTTAGGATGTAATACATAGGGTTCTGGTCTGCCAATACAGTGGTTGTGTGGAACAAAATGTAGTGATGAAATTTTTGTACAGTAATGACCGTGACCAATGCTAACTTCTCCACACATGAATATTGGGTTTCAGAATCCATAAGATTCTTACTAGCATAGTAAGTCATGTGCTCCTGACCATTGGGATTTTCTTGCACCAAAACCATAGTGATGGTAGTAGCAGAGGCAACAATATACAAGAGAAATTCCTTTGAATAATCTAGGGGGTGTATCACGGGTGAATGAGTCAGAGCGTGTTTGATATTATCAAAGGCACGTTGGGCTTAGTCATCCCAAAAGAATGGAGTATCCTTCTTAAGGAGACACATATAACCGTGCGTTTTCTCTACAAAATTGCACACGAAACGAGAGAGGAAGTTTGCCTTCCCTAGCAAACTTTGGGGTTCGAGAAGATTGGTTGGGGCTGGTAGAGCTAAAATGGTGGCAATTTTCAAAGGGTCTATTCGGATGCCATCCTTAGAGACCACAAAACATAACAGACGTCCCATCTCAACGCAGAAAACACATTTATGCGGATTGAGCCATATATTATAATGATGGCATCTCAGGAAGATATCTCTAAGATGAGCAGGGTGGTCCTCCCGTCGCTGTGAATGAGCAGGGAGGTCATCAAGGTACGGTTCAACAATATGTTTAATATCATGAAACGCATAGGACATCGCATGCTGGAAAGTGGCTCCAACATTTTTTAAGCCAAATGGTAACTTCCTATATGCAAAGGTTCCCCATGGGAAAATGAATGTCGTCTTATGCTGATCGGTGGGTAATATCTCAATCTGATTATAGCCAGAAAATCCATCCATGAATGAGAAGATGACACTTCCAGCACAGTTGTCGATAATCTGATCGATATGTGGAGTAGGAAAGTTGTCCTTGGGACAAGATTTATTCAAATATCCAAAATCAATATAGACTCTAATGGTGCCCTGCTTTTTATTGACAGGGACAATGTTCGATACCCATTCTGTCAGGGGTACGGGATAAATAAACCCATCTTTGAGAAGTTTCTCTATCTCAGCTTTAATAGTTGCGGCCTTCCGTGGATGGACTTGACTTAGTTTTTACCTAACAGGTTTAGCCATGGGTTAGGTTTTAATTTCATGGACCACAATGTATGGGTCTATCCCTAGCATTTCTTCATAGGACTAGGCAAAAATATCGTGGAATTCTTTGAAAAGTGCCTTGTATGCTTCAGATTCGTCTGCTGAGCAGTTCTGCCCAACATGAACATGCTTGATGGTACCAGGCTTGGCTGATATGTCAATTGGATTTGTCTGAGTAATGTTGCAAAGGTTTCCTTCAGAATCCATGTCTTGCAACAATATGGGAATTTGAGGTGCATTGACAATACTAGTGGAAAACAAGGATGCAAAGTCATGGTTAACCGAATTGGTGTTGGGGAGGAACAAGGATCTATGATGGTGATCCTCCCAAATGGACTCATTCATATTCATGATCTCCATAATGGAATTATCTAAAGGAAAAGTCTCAGAGAGATAATCCAGAACAGGAAGAGATGGTTCTAACCAATAAGGCAGGTGGTAAGGATCTGAAGCCACTAGATGAAGCTCGTCGGTGTGATCATCGGAAAGGGTTTGAATAATGTTGTACATTTCTTCATGTGGACTCAACGAAGTGGACTCGACAATTTTTTTCCCTTAGGATCAAAATCATATGAAGCAATCATATTTACTATCGCTTTGTCCGTTTTAGGAGGAGTGGACGGAAAAATCCCCATAAGGGATGAATCTTTCAACATGCCTACCCCAATCGACTGGTAAGGAGGAGGGGCCTGGCCTAACATAAGAATGTTATTAGCTGTAGAGGTAGTAACATCTAGCATACATAAATCAAGTTGATCTATGGTAACAATTCTCCCTAGATGTGGAAATTGGACTGTTCAGAATACTGTTGAAGCGACAGCAGTCATGGCGTAAAACCAATTTATTCCTAGAAGGAGGTTGTAATCTAACAGGGCTTCCACGACTTCTACTTGAATAGAAATATTTTTTCCCCCAAGCTCAACTGCAAGGGCTGATATGAGACCATGGGGCTGGAAACCTTGTCCATCAAAGGCTTTCAAAGTCGTAGGTGATGTTACAAGCTCGGAAGAGCCAATATCTTTCCAACAAGACAGGGACAAAACTGAAGTTGAAGCTCCTTCGTCTAAGATAGTCCTAAAGACTTTCTTTTCGACTACTTTCATGATGATTTGGAAAGCAAGTTTGTGAGATAGTCTATAATTATAGTTCTCGACATTGAAATGAATCAAATTAGAATTGTCTGGGTCTAAATCTCCTAATGTAGTTAACAGGTTTTTGCGTTGTGTAGGACAACTTTGGAGCACTTCCAAGGTAGACATTGCACATGGTTCCTGAGCGAGATCTTCAACGACATTATAAAATTGAGTAGCTCGGGCATTAGGGTTAAAAATCACCTTCCTAAGAGTACTCTTGGGTGGACGCAAAATCATATTGAGAGTAGGCTTCTCGATGGTTAGGGGAACATTATATGAGGAGTCGAGAGAACCAGTAGAGACAGGTTTCCCTGAAGAAGAATGGTCTTCTTTCTTGTCTGTGGGTTTGTCATAATTCTGACTACGAGTTTGTAGACTAATGGTATTTGAGGACATCATACAAATTTCCTCTAACGAATTAGATTTTCCCTTATTAGACATGTGGTCTATCAGTTGTTGTTGAGAGGGAAAAGAATCCATGAAAACTGCGAGTGCAGGATTTGTTTTCAAAAATTGGGTGATTTCGTCCCAACGGGGACACTCTTTTGTGAAATGGTCACCTTCACATAGCAGGCATGGATATTTTTATTTTCTTTTCCCTTTATATTTATCATTGTTGGTTGGTTTTGTATTCTCTTGTTGGTTTCCCGGGTTTTTACTTTTACTTTTACCTTTATTTTTATTATTATCGGAGGTTTGAATACTCTGAATAGAATTGAACTCAGCAGAAACCTTGGGAGTCAAAAGAGTAGGGGTGGAAGTCTGGGGTTGCTTGGTAGGTTTTGTTGTTGACAGGGACTGGATTGCACCAACAATCCCATCAACAGGGACTTCTACCGGTGGCTTTGCAGGATCAGTGCTTGGGTGAGGAGCTTGAGGAATCAAGTCATACAAAGTTTCAGACTAGGAATAGGCCAAGTCTAGATACTAGGCTCGACTAATGGATTTCTCTTCAGTAACGACACTGCCCATAGCCACATCTCAGGCAATCGGACACAACAAAGATTTAGTAAACCAATCAGTTAATAAATGATCTGGAATAGGAGCCTTAATAAGTCTTCTTTGCCTTCTCCACTCATGGATATGATCGAATATGTGGGTGGAGGTGTTCAGTCGCAAAGAAGTTGAGATATAGGTACCTGTTTCATAATGAATAGGAAGCTGAAAGTGCATAAGAAATATAGTTTCCAATGAGCCAAAATCCACAAACAAATGTTGCAGAAGTTCAATGTACCATTTCACGGCTGTATCGGTCAAAGTTCACTGAAAGAGTCTTAAACGAACTGAATCATCCATAAGGGAGTTTGAAGAAAACCATAGATGGAATGTCATGACATGGTTTTTCGGATCGTCTCCCTGCTTCCCATCGAAATTTGGAATGTCCAATGGTAACTTTACTGGAATGGGAGGCCACGAGGGGTTATGTCGAATGGTGTCATTAATCAACTTGGACAAATCAGGCAAGTCCAAAGTTGCTAGGAAAGGTAACTGATGATTAGGTTGCACATACTGGTAATATTGATATGGCATATAATTACCAGTAGGACCATAAGTAGACTGATAGACAGGTTGTTGTGAGGAAGAACTACTGGAAAATCCACCCATAGGGGGTTGATTTATAGGATCAGGACTGTTAGGCCCACCAGGGCCTCCAGGACCACCAGGACCACCAGACCCTCTAGTACCTCTAGGAGGTAAACCTCCAGAGCCTCTAGAACCACTAGGAGGAGGGCCACCAGACCCTCCAGGGCCATTAGGAGGAAAGCCACCAGGCCCCCCAGGACCACCAGGACCATTAGGAGGAAATCCACCAGGCCCTCTAGGACCATTAGGCCACCTAGGGGGAGGATCTCCAAAAGGCGGTCCTTCGGCACCTCCCGCAGTATGAATAGGCATCCCCCCCATAGCTGGCATATAGGACCAGTTAGGTTTCCCCCATGGTGTGAAAGTATTACTAGGATATGGGTTTCCAGCATAAGGCATTCCTGTAGGGTTGGGTGGATAATTAATTTTTCCTACATGTACTTGATTTGCTGTATAACCATAACCCCAAGAGGTTTGATTGGTTACAGGTTGTGCCCCCAAGGGATGACCTGAACTAGATGGGGGGTTAACCACATTAGTGTGGGTGGGAGGGACATAAACTATAGATTGCTCTATACCAGAGGTCTGTCCTTGACTAGGTACAATTCCGGTGCTAGATAACATAGGTCGTGTTGGGGGTTGGCCCCTAGCACTAGAAGGTGATGACGAAACAGGAATTGAAGGTTAAGCCCCAGGTGCGGAAGACCTGGGAGGAATTGGAACATACATAATATTGGAGATGGTGGGGTTGGTAGTTTGACCTGGGTTATGTGGAGTCACTGTGCGATCTAGGCAAGTGACCGATATCCCACAGGAATAGATGTGCAACACTATGGTGGTGTGCCCAATATATCATCTATTTTCTTTTCAATGTCCTGTGCACGGAGAATGGATGCGTGGTATTTTCTACATTCTTCTTCATCTGGAGAAACTTATTCAGAAAAGTTTAAACGGGTGCCAAATGAGGAAATAGCCTGTCCTATAGAGGTACCCCAAAATGGAGCATTGGGACCATAATCCAGACGGGTAGTATCATCAACATGACCTTCTATAGGAGAATGGAACGAAGTATTACCCCGAGAAGGTTGTTGGACCAATGGAGGTGAGTGTGAAGGATATGGTCCTTCACTTTCTATAACCACATTATCTCCCCCTTGGGAGGTGGTAGCAACTCCTTGGTCGATAGCTTCCATTGGATTTTCTCCAGAAACAAGAATAAAATTGTGATGCAAGCCTCGTACTCTTCTGAACTGTCTTAGCTTAGCCAGGTTATACAGCTCCTATCTAACCTAGGGTCTCAAAAACTAGAAAACACACCAAAAATTTCCCAACTCAAGCTATAGGTCAAACAAGCAAACTTAAATGACAGGAGGAGTTCAGATAGTTAGGTATCTCACCAAGATTGTCAAGAAGGTGCCACTTGCAATATACCTCAAGGGTACGTGCGTAGTAATCTCCCCGAATGTTGTTTTCATTGTATGGCTCCAAGCAAGATGACCAAAGGGCTTTTCTCAAATGGATAAGGTATCCTAGTGGGGTCTCCTGATATACGCAAGGTACGTGGGAGCTCAAATCGGTAGTAGTGGTGTCTAATGCATAACCGTACACAAGGGGCCTTTCGATATACAATCGATTGCGTGAAGTACCTTTCTATATACCTCAAGGGTACGTGAAAGGTCCTTTGATATACCGACGGTAAGTGGAAGAACCGCATGAGTCCCGGGATGTAATGCAGATGAGTAACGACAACTCCTACGCTTAACGATGCTCGAACACGTCTCTAACCTATCTCTCAAATTGCTATGTAAATTTTAACCTATAACTACCGTTAATTTTAAAGTGGATGGTTAGGTGAATGCATGGAATTTTGACAGAAAAAGTAAAACCATGCAGTATGCATATGCAAATATTTCACTTTACCATTCGTGGTATGCCTACCTATGGGAGGGAAAGAAAGTATTTTCTTTTGTTTCAAAACCAAAAATTTCTAAACAACAATCTTGAACAAATCAAAATCAAAGACAAGCAACACTTTCCAAACTCATTTCTCCTTTCTGAAAGCAATCAAAAGGGGAAGAGTCTCTTTTCCTAAAAGAAAAACAAGAAGCACACTATATGCATATGCACTCTATTTTTCGATTTTTCTTAAAACATAGATAGATCTAACTTAAAACTACAATATTTTTTATTTTGATGAGATAGTACTAATTCAAAGGAGACAAAAGAACATAGAGAACCTAAAAGCTTTTGAGGCCAATCAGAGATCCAATGTCTTATGCTCAATGATGATAATGACCTAGTCTCAGTCAAAAAATTTCTTCCTCTATGGAAACAAAAAATGAAATCAAGATGCTAATTAAATGTTTTTCCTTCAGTCCATATAACAGAAATGAAAAGAGAGCTAATTAACACCTAAGCTTTCGAAAAAGAAATCCTTTCACAATCACAACCAACAAGCACGGAAGGAAATGGACAATCAACAAGCCTAATATAGCTTTTGAATTCTTCAATCAAACCAATCTTTTACCACAGAATTTCAAACCATAACCATCAAATTCTAACACGCAAACCTGACAGTGCAGGGCTGAAAGCACACAAACTCAATTTTTTTGCAAAAAATGAGAAAAAAGTAGTCTTGGAACAAAGCCTACCTGGCATCGCGCTGGAGGGGTCTTTGACAGAGCAGTTCTGGAGTAGCATCACTTCTAGATAACAGGACTCAGGTGATGGCACCGCGTGCTGCTAACAAGGTTCATGCGGTGGCACCACTTCTTGCCAACAGCATAAGAGAGGTTCCCTGAATAGATCCAAAACATAAAGGAGAACGTAAGATCAAGTTAGAAATTGATCAAATCAAGGTAAAAATTAATGGATTGACAGTAACAAAGAGCATAAAAAGTTGAAATAATTCAGATCTAAACAGATATGAAAGTTTCAAACCAAAATTCACCGAGTCAGATAGCAGATCTAACTGAAGAGAGTTGGAGATGGAGCCTGGATTCGGACAAGAGTTCAAGAACTGAGGACGATCAGATCAACTGATATATGCACTGATCCCCAGTGGAATCACCTGATTTGTAACCAGGAATATTTCACCTTCCGTAGACAGAAGTTGTTCCTCTGGTATGAATGGTTCAGATCCAGAACAAATGAGTGAACGACAAAGGATGAAGACCTTCCCTGAATGTTGTAGACACCTGGATTGTTGCTTTGATAGTGAACCTCTGTACCTGCAAATAGATCAAACATGCAAACACATCAAAGCTACAAGAAAATCATCTACTTATCCATGTTAGTGACTAAGGAATCTAACAATATGTACATGTGAAATCAAAACAACAGTAATGTGGGATGGAAATCAGCTTTGCATTAAAGATATACGGAGAAGCTTACAACCATTTCCTTAGTGTCGACAAGCATCTCCATGAAACAAACACTTCATCCCCATAAGCTCCAAATTCGCTCTCTATGCTCTCCAATGGCTTGGGCTAAGTGGTCAATCCAACAACATAACAATACCTCTATAGTTCTCTCCCTCAACTATGGACATGAGCTTGTATTTATAAGGCTCAATGGATAGGAATAGTTGAGAGAATTGTGGATGAGGTGGCCTAAGATCCTACCATGGGGGATCTTAAGCCCAACTGACCCACAATGATAGAGATAAGGGAGGACACGAGGCTCATGATCTAGAAGTCTCGTGAAACTTCTCTTTTTCCAATTTTACCCAAGGTACCTCTTTTCGTCTCTTGTGACAGAGCGGTTTGGATGAGAAACGCTTATGGACCAAAGACCACAGGCGGTGGCACAGCTTATGGAAAACAGGATACAAGTGGTGCAAGCAAGGTACCGCTCATGGGTCATAGGTAAAGTGCAGTGCTGAGTTTTTTCATGTAGAATTGACAGACATAGTAGGTTTTCACTCTAAATGCTGGGATTAATGGAAAACATGGGAGTTAAGGGTCTTATCACATGGTGGTGACAGGATTTGGGTATAACAGTATTTCTATTTGGCCTCAGGTGAGAGGGTTCTTGATATTTTGATGACCTTGGGATGATCATCTATCCCAATAATTACATCTTCCATGTCTTCATAACTTGGGACCAGTTGAGGTTCTTTAGCAACATCATTTGGATCAAAGAGTTTTTCTAAAGGGACTAAGCCTCTAGGGATAGAGTTACCTTTGAGCTGGAGAATTTCCTTTCCACAAAGATTGTTTAGATAAGTTTGATGTCCTTCAGCCTCTTGCAACTTTTTCCTTCAAGCTTCCTCAGTTTCGTCGCCATCAGCATCTTTAATGGGAGTAACACCCCCATCTCGGGAAAATTATTTGGGAGCAACAGTATGGCTTTGCAAGGGTTCTTGAGTGGGAGAAACCTCCTCTAGAAGCTCATTTTCTTCATCAATAGTCAATCCATCAAATTCCCCCATGATAGTGAGGAAATTTTGGATTTTCTTGTCATCTTCAAAGACTTGCCAACTCTTAACATTATCTGGGACAAAGGCTTTGTGCCTAACTTCAACTTCGTATTTTCCACTAAGGTGTATGGGGACCTTAAAAACAACAATGAAAGTGGCCAGAGAATCAACTATACAATTTTTTAATCTAGGTATCAGATTAAAACTGCATTCTTCAAAACATTCTATCAGGTCCTAGGAAACATTCCTATAGCTTCTCATTCTGGGGTGTCTAGCCTGATATTCGCCTATCATTTGTTTAATTATCAGCTCAGAATATCCATTTATCATTCCCCTCCTGACTTGAAAATCCTTCAAGATCTGAATGGCTAACACCGTAGCCTCATACTTTGCCTCATTATTTGTACAATCAACAGAAAGTTTGTAGTAGTAGTTTAAATCTTTCCCTCCTGGGGGTCTTACCCAAACTCCAGCTCTTGCCCATTCTCTGTATGTTTCCCCATCAAAAATTACATCCCATACTCCTTCCAGCTCCTCCTGAGTGGGTACAAAGGAAACATTCTGTGATCTATAACTGTCTTTACCTCCTTATGTAAGGAAAATAATTGAACCCATCTCAGTATCCAATGAATAGATGGGGTGGTTGTTTGGCCTCTCAACACTGGTCACCATGTATGCTAACTTTTTCTCCCTAAATATTCTTCTCTGTATTCCAAATACAAGTATGGCGGCATAGGACATATCCATTTGAAGAGCACCTTTAAGTTTGGCTGCCCAAGATCTTGATAACAACATCCTAAACTTTGGAGGGATTTCAGCTACAACTACATCCATGACCAGGGTTTTGGGAGGGATTTGGGCCAAATAAATGACTAGATATTTGATTAGTCCTAGACGCTTGAATTTACTGGAATCAAAAGAGAAAAGCTCTTTGTATGGTATGGTCACTTCCCATCCTAGTTCCTCCACGATTATCCCGGGCATCAGATTGTGAGAGGCTCCTGAATCATACATGGCATTGTGTAAGATGGAATTATTAATGTTGTTAGCTAGAATATTTCACCTCCTACAGACAGCAAGGTGTTCCACTGGTCTAAATGGTTCATATCCAGAACAAATAGAGGACAGAGGTTGAAGACTCTCCCTAGACACCGTAGATACCTGGAATGTAATGCTCTGATCATTATCCTGTGTACCTGCAATAAGCTTCAACACACAAACATATCGAAACCACTAGAATATAATCTACTGATCTATGTGAGTGACTAAGGAATCTAACAATATACATGTGAAATCAAACAACAACAATGTATGTGGGACATAAATCAACTTGCATTGATATAGAAATATGAAGAAGTTTACAACCAAGCCTTAGTGTTGACATGCATCTCCATGAAACCAAGCATTCTCATCCCCAAAAGCTCTGACTCTAGCTCTCTATGCTCTCCCAAATGGTCTTGGGCCAAGTAATCAATCCAACAGCATAATCATACCTTCAGAGTTCTCCCCTCAACCATGGCTATGAGCTCATATTTATAAGGCTTAATGGATAGGGTAGGTTGAGAGATTGGTGGGTGAGGTGGCCTTTAAGATCCTAGGATGAGGGATCTCGAGCTCAACTGACCCACAATAGTAGGGATAAGGGAGGACACGAGGCTTATCATCTAGAAGTCTCGAGAAACTTCTCTTTTTCCCTTTTTACCCAGGGTAACGTGTTTCTCCTTAAATGACAAAGTGGTTCTGGTAAGAAACGCTTATGGACAAAGGGCCATAAGTGGTGGCACCGCTTGTGGGCAATAGGGGATAGGCGGTGCGAACAAGGTATTGCTCCTGGACAACAAAGGAAGTGCGGTGCTAGGAATTTCCATGAAAGATTGATAATAACCATGAGTTTCCACTCCAAGATCTGGGATTCAAGGCAAGTAGGTATGTCAATGTTCTTATCACATGATGGTGACAGGAATTTGGTATAACATGATGCCCCCCAAAGCATGAGTCTTAGAGGGATACGATAAACAAGAGCTTTGAGAGAACAGGTCATCACCATGAGATGAAAATGTTGGCTCAATCGGAGTATGTTGTCAAGTAGGCATCTGTAGTACATTAGTATGTTGACTCATAGACACAAGTAACCAAACTCATGGCTGCAGACCAATATAAGGAAGATCCATGAGAGGAATAAACAAGCATGGTTACTAGAATACAACGTAGATCCATGTGATAGAGGACTCAAACTTGGACATAGCTACCAGACATACAACGGAGATCTATGTCACACAGACGCAAATTTGAGCATAGCCATGACCATACAAATGTGGATCCATGCTATGTTGATGTATTTGTAACTTCGGAATGTATTCATCTGTATTTCTTATGTATTGTAACCCGATGTTTATTCCGGGATGTATTTTAGTCATGTCATGCCCCGATGTTCTGATCGGGAAGTTTCTATAATGAGAAAGTCATGTCAAGTCATTGTGGGTAACCCTCCTATTGGTCAAGGGTTAAAGTCCCCACAGTTATGGGGCCTTTGGGTTATTAGACTCTCCTAGTGAATTCGACCCTAGGTGAGTCATTGTAAGTTGGGGCAATAGTCCCCACCATTGTGTTACCCTCCTATTGGTTGGAGGAGGAAAAGTCCCCACAAGTGGTGGGGCACTAGGGTTATTAGACACTCCTAGAGATGTCGGCTATAGTAAGTAATTGTTAAGTAAGGCCGACATGTTGTAGTGCACTTAAAGTGAACAAAATAATATAAATAGAGAGTTAGCCTCTCTATTTATCTCACTTTCAAAACACATGCTCACTCATTGGGGCGCATGAGTGAGAGAGGAGAAGCTCTCTCAGTGTGAGAGAGAGACTGCTGCTGTCAGGAGATCATCTTACTATTTGAGGATTTTACTGTTTTGGTGCTGATTTTATCTCTAAGGAAGTTGTGGGGTTTTCTCCTTTATGGTTTCCCTGAGGAAAATTATTTGTGTCTCTTGTCTCTTGTGTTGTGCTTATGTTTTATTGCCGTGCTTGTTATTCTCTCAGTTAAAAGATCCTAAAATCATAATAATAGCTTGAATGATGAAAAACTAACATGGTATCAGAGCTAACCTGAGAAGAAGACATTGTGCAGCTATAGAAGCTATGGATCCTTACTTTTTGGGTCTCTCTCCACAATCCATCAGCAAAAGCATGCTAGGCTGACTCTCCATTGAAGGGTGCATCTTTCTGTCGAAGTGGAATTTTATTCTGAGTTTTTTCAGTTTTCGATGCAGAAATTAGGGCTTTCTACAGAAGAGGAATTTTTTAGTGAGCCCAGCATAGGATTTTTATCCTCATCAAAATCGAATTTTAGAGACCTGGATCAAGAAATTTGGTTGGGTACAACTCCAAGAAAGTCAAACCCTAGTTTGACCCCGAGCTAGAAAAACCCTAAATACTAAAAATGATAAGTTTTGGTACATTCACTATATCTTGAGATTGGAGAAGGTTCAGAAGCTGAAAATTGTAGGGGCCGAAGATAAAATCCTGATGAAGACTATGTCAAAAACCCAGCCTTATATTCACTATATTCGGGGAGCTATGATCCCTCCAAGTTAGGGTTCCAGCCTCTTCCAGAATTATTCCCTAAATAGGACACCAGGGGAGAAATGAAATATCTTGGGCTACAGAGGTCTAAATGGAATTCCTGAAGATGTTCCAGAAAGGGAATGGATTGTAATTTTGGTGGTCCAAATATCGGACTTAGAATATGAACCAGTGACACGTGGCATGCCGTACAACTTTGCTATTCTGAACAGTCTTGTAACAGGTCACCTTGGAAAAAGGATCATAAATCCCAAATGCTAAAACCACTTCTAATGAAACCTATGGTGTTGGATCGGGGACATGTGAGGTTACCTTAGTGAGAAATTGTAGACATATAGGAGCATTAATTTAGGATATATCATATAAATAGTAACAGACATTCCTGCAGAAGAAATTGGAAAAATAGGGCTTCCTGTTCCGGGAGCTTCCCTCCACTGTTTTCAGAAAAGGAGTACATTGGACAGCTCCATTTGAAGAGATATATATATATATCCAATCAGATCTGAAATATTCCAAGTTTTGAAAATTAGGGTTTCTGTGACAAATCCTAGATCGGCCAGCTCCGGAACCAGGACAGACACCTCAAATCGGTAAGATCTAATCCTTTGCTATTTCCATTTGAGGTTATCATTTCAAAGTGATCTATCACATCATCTTGATGACAAGCTTGGGGAAGTTGACAACTTCCAATCTTGGAATTATATGATCTCTTTGAAGAAAATGGATTGGACACCTACATGAGTATAGAGGTTCCAGTTTAAGAGCGGGATGAGGCTAGAAGCCTTTCACAAGAAGAACTTGGTCAAGGCCCAAAAGATCATTGTTGATTCAGTCATGAATCAACTTGTACTACAAGTGTCTTCCTTAAAGACACCAAATATGTTTATTTCTTTAACCAAGCTATTTGAAGGGAAGAACAGAAATTGGAATATGACCTTGAGGAACCAGTTGAAGAATGTGAAGATCCAGAATGCAGAGACCATGCAGTCATAAGAGTCTCTCAAATCAAGAAAAAATTGAAGCAGTAAAAGAAGAAGTGAACAATGCAGAAGTGGTGATGGCCACCTTGAATGGCCTCCTAAGATCATGGGATTCATTCATTCGAATAATGTGTGCCAGAAAGAAGTAATTACTTTCAGCAGACTCTGAGAAGAAGAAGAAGCTCGATTCATAAGAAGAGAAGGGAAGATGGAAGAAACTGAAGATCAAGATCTCACCATCCAAAGAAGATCCCTCAAGTGATGAGGAATATGAAGAAATCAACTCTTGAAGCACCTCTTATCCACCTTAGCGTTTGGATAAGAAACGATGCTATCATGAATGAAGAAGACGATGAAGTTGAAGGCTCAAGAAGCAGTCTACCCACAAAAGAAATAAAGATAAGTATTCAATTGTCATTTGATTGTTTTGTTATGCATTTGTTTATATTCAGTTGATGTATTATGCATGATACAATGTTTGCATTAACGACAGTATACTACTAATATGCATGTGATGGGTAAGTAGCTCATGGTGCTATATAACTCTCCATTGCTACTTATCTAGAATGAAACCTCTTTGCTGACATATTGGATTAGTGCACAATCTCAATGTTGTCCTGGTAGAGATGGAAGGCATCTAGAAAGTTTCAATGAGATATGGATGAATGTTGTATTGGCTAAAGTAGTTGCATGATCATATATTTATGCATAAGAACTTGCCAATATAAATATTCCTTATGAAATGTTTCTAACCATACAAATTCATTTGACTTGTAGGAAATATCGCATACATAATCGCTTGCAAGCAAAGAAGAATGAGATTTGTTCCGAAGAACAAGTGACAACAGTTCAAAGATGAAAATAATATGACGAATGCAGCAACATCATTGATGCATAACCTTCAAGCTATGAAGAAGCAACCAAGAAGAATGGGAAGACCAATTCAAGAATAATGATGTCTAGGATGCAGTATCGAGACCTGAAGAGAATTTCATAGTTCCATCATGCAGTAGATGGAAACATCGTGGGATACAAAACAAGATTTGTAGCACAAGGCTTCTCATGAAAAGAAGGTGTAGACTATGAAGAGACATTTTCAGCCAGTGGGAGTTGAGACACATGACAGGCAGAATCATGTGTGGAAATGAAAGAAGACCTTGTATGAGCTCAGAAGAAACCCATGGGATAACACATACATGAGGAGCTTGATGAAGATTTGAACTTCTGCTACAAGGTTGATAAAGGATGACAAGCTCACAGATGGGTGTGAGATGAACTTTTGAAAAAATAAAAAATAAAAAAATTTCAAGATAGAGGATCTTGGTATCTAGTGATCCTAGATGGATACTACTTGTCACTCCAGTACAGAATGTTTCAGTGCATAGAGTACAAAAGACAGAGGGAGTATGATGCTCCGCTTCAGAGGGAGTGACTGCACAAGATCCTGAGGTTCGACATGGTACGACAGGATGGATAGATTACTGATGACTCTAGGATTTACTGAGAGTAAAGTGGATTCCAACATTTGCTTCAAGGTTGAAGATAGAAGACCAGTGATGCTCTTGTTATGTGTCGATGCACTATTGTTCTAGGCATGGAGGTGTGGACAAGGGAAGTATGCAGTAGAGATCCTGAATAGGTTTAGGATGATAGACTGCATGACCACACCTATGGCATCGAACATGAAGCTATGCTTCATCAGAGTCTATTGATGCCACGATGTATCGTCAGATGATTGGGTCATTGATGTACCTGACGAACACGAGGCCAGACATTTGCTTTGCTGTGAACACCTTGAGCCAGTTCTTGATAGATCCGAGAAATGTTCACTTGATTGCTGCAAAGCATATTCTGAGGTACCTGAAGGGTACAGTTGATTATTGTTAGTTTTTCAACATTTAAGCTAGCATTATGATAAGATATTTTCACTGAGAGAATAAAAAGCACAACAATCACATAAGCACATCACAAGAGACAAGAGACACAAAGATTTT
>LPNX010944814.1:375317-426292 GCA_001517045.1 Pseudotsuga menziesii
CTTGACAAGACTTGTTTACATTAATAATCCTCCCGATCGGAACATCGGGGTAAGACAATATGACTCAAATACATCATAGAAACATCCCGGAATAAACATCGGGTTACAATATATAAAAT
This sequence comes from Pseudotsuga menziesii, assembly GCA_001517045.1. Classification (NCBI taxonomy): domain Eukaryota; kingdom Viridiplantae; phylum Streptophyta; class Pinopsida; order Pinales; family Pinaceae; genus Pseudotsuga; species Pseudotsuga menziesii. The sequence goes on from LPNX010944814.1 coordinate 375,437, forward strand.
ACATATAAGAATACATTCCGAAGTTACATATACATCAACAATTATGGGCTCAAGTACGATGCTAATCAGAAGATTAACCTAGAGGGTTATGTTGATTCAGATTGGGCAAGCAGTGCCATTGATAGGAAGAGCACTTCAGGGTGTTGCTTCAATATGGGATCAGGTGTGATGTCTTGGTTTAGCAGGAAGAAATCCTGTGTGGTACTGAGTATAGTTGAAGCAGAGTATGTCGCACCTTATTCAGTTAGTTGTGAGGCAGTATGGTTGCGGAAGCTACTATATGATTTGTTTGATCTCCAGTTGGATGCTACTTGTATAAATTGTGACAACTAGAGTTGTGTGAAGTTGTCAGAGAATCCAGTGTTCCATGACAAGTCAAAGCATATCGAGATCAAGTACCACTATATTAGGGATATGGTGCAGAAGGGAGCAGTGAAGCTCCAATATATTGCAACGGAGGAACAAATAGCTGATGTATTGATGAAGCCATTGGCTAGAGTGAAGTTTGAGTACTTCAGGGAGAAGCTTGGTATTCTCCAGATCGAGGTTTCCTCCAAGGGAAAGTGATGAGTCCCATAGCCATTCTGACATGGTGAGAGGATTAGTTCCTTCCATGATCAGATGTAAGGGCTGATCCATCTGTCATGGTGAGAGGATTGGTTCCTTCCATGACAGACATGAGTATCAAGATCCATAGCCATTCTCATGAGAAGTTCAGATGTAAGGGCTGAGCCATTCTATCATGGTGAGAGGATTGGTTCCTTCCATGTCAGATGTGAGTGCTAAGCCATTCTGATATGACTGTAGGATTGGTTCCTACATGATCAGATATAAGGGCTATTTCCATTCTTGGAATGGATTTTCCTGGTGAGGTACCAACAAAACTCAGTTTATGACTGAGGGTCGTTCTGATATGACCGTGAGATTTGTTCTCACATGATCAGATATGAGTGCATGGCCATTCTGATGTGATAAAGGGATGTGTTCCCACTTTATGAGATGTAAGGGCTTAAGCCATTCTGTCACGGCTAAAGGATTAGGTTCCTCCCATGTCAGATATGAGTGCTAAGCCATTCTGACTTAGTGTCAGATATAAGGGCTACCACCATTCTCTAAATGGAGATACCTGGTGAGGTACCAGGGATCCTCAGTCTAGGACTGAGATCCTGTCTGATGTGACTGAGGGATGTGTTCCCACGTACTCAAATGTAAGTGCAGTGGGCTTTCCACAGATGATAGTAGTTTAAGTTCCTATCATGCTGGTGGTTGTAAGTGCTGATCCTTTTCATAGATGATAGTAGTTTGAGTTCCTATCATGCTGGTGACTATAAGTGTTGTTCCTTTTCACATATGGTAGTAGTTTGAGTTCCTACCATGCTGGTGATTGTAAGTGTTGAGCCTTTCCACGTATGGTAGTAGTTTGAGTTTGTACCATGCTGGAGGATGTGAGTGTTGTGCCTTTCCACAGATGATATTAGTTTGGGTTCCTATCATGTTAGTGGTTGTAAGTGCTGAGCCATTTCACAGATGATAGTAGTTTGAGTTCCTATCATGCTGGTGAATGTGAGTGCTGGGCCTTTCTGATATGATTATAGGATTGGTTCCTACATGATCAGATGTGAGTTCTGGGCGTGCCTTTCTGACGAGTAGGTCAGATGTAAATGTTGGGCGGGCCATTCTGACTTAGTGTCAGATATAAGCGCTGAAGAAAGACCTACATGGAGGCTAGGCCTACAACCAGTATGAAAAAGGGCTAGCTCTGTAGAACTTCCTGTGATGAGAAGAATCATGAGATAGAACCCGTGGTACTGATCCAGATCGAGTGAGGATATAGATCCAGTGAAGATGATCCAGCAGTGATGATCTAGATCCAGAGATGATGCTCTAGAGATGATCCAGATTGAGTGATGATCCAAATCCAGTGATGATCCAGATCAAGTGATGATCCAAATCCAGTGATGATGATCCAGATCGAGTGATGATATAGATCCAATGATGATGATCCAGATCAAGTGATGATCCAGATCCAGTGATGATGATCCAGATCGAGTGATGATCTAGATCAATTGATGATCCAAATCTAGATGAAGATGACTTACAGATAAAGATGACTTGAAGATGAAGATGACTTTAAAGATGACAAAGACCTGACGATGACCCAGATGATACAGAGAAGAATACTTGTGCTAATAAATTGTGTTGAGAGAATACCTTCCTAGTTAAGAGGGAGTGTTGATGTATTTGTAACTTCAGAATGTATTCATCCGTATTTCTTATGTATTGTAACCTGATGTTTATTCCGGGATGTATTTGAGTCATGTCATGCCCCAATGTTTCGATCAGGAAGTTTCTATAATGAGAAATTCATGTCAAGTCATTGTGGGTAACCCTCCTATTGGTCAAGGGTTAAATTCCCCACAGTTATGGGGCCCTTGGGTTATTAGAATCTCCTAGTGAATTCGACCCTAGGTGAGTCGTTGTAAGTCGAGGCAATAGTCCCCACCATTGTGTTACCCTCCTATTGGTCGGAGGAGGAAAATTCCCCACAAGTGGTGGGGCACTAGGGTTATTAGACACTCCTAGAGATGTCAGCTTTAGTAAGTAATTGTTAAGTAAGGCCGACATGTTGGAGTGCACTTCAAGTGAACAAAAGAATATAAATAGAGAGTGATCCTCTCTATTTATCTCACTTGCAACACTCACACTCACTCATTGGGGCGCATGAGTGGGAGAGGAGAAGCTCTCTCAGTGTGAGAGAGAGAGACTGCTGCTGTCAGGAGATCATCTTACTATTTGAGGCTTTTACTGTTTTGGTGCTGATTCTATATCTAAGGAAGTTGCGGGGTTTTCTCCTTTATGGTTTCCCTGAGGAAAATTCTTTGTGTCTCTTGTCTCTTGTGTTGTGCTTATGTTTTATTGCTGCGCTTGTTATTCTCTCAGTTAAAATATCCTAAGATCATAATGCTAGCTTGAATGATGAAAAACTAACATGCGAGATATACAAAACTCCATCGCAACCTGGGAAAAAGCAATGAGCACTTTAAACAAATACCCAGGGTCTTCGTCTCGTCTTCCACAAAGTACAATTATATCCATGTGATTACAATGATCTAAAGTCAAACATGGTAGAAACCACTTGATTACTGGCCAATGATGTGAACCATTAACAAGTGCGAGGGAGATCACCATTAATGTCAATGATTCCCAAGGTACTCTAGGACAATCTACTGAGTGCAAATAGATGTCCTGATGTCGAACACCCAGTCGATTCTATCGATCAAAGGTCAGTGATGTGAACCTATGTCGAAAGTGAGAGAATCTGTCATTAAGGCATACAGATCTCAAGGTACTAAATATTTTTTCTAAGAATATTTCCTGGATGATGAGCTGATGTCGACAGGAATAGTCTCGTCGAAGGAGGGCCATGATGAGTCCCACATCGACGACACGAAACTCGGAACATAGTTCTGGAATGATGTGAATGTAGTAACCATATGACTAACTCAAAGATACTGACACAAAGACTATGTATACTACAGAGGAAAAACTTCTTCAAATCCCCTTTGAACATCAGGCGGCACGACAAAACGACTTGGCAGCATGTCTAGATGGAACAGACACACAATGCGACAGTGGACAATGCATTCTTTTGAAAGACTCAAAGGAGTGGCATGACTCATGAACGTGGATCGTCATGAAGATCAGCTGAATACCCAGTTCACTGACATGATGTGCAGACAAGTGCCATGTTCAAAGGTAATGACAAACAACTGCCATTATTTGCAAAAATGATTCCCTTTCCATTCCCCCATTATGGTTGATGAGTGCCTCTTTTCGATTTTATGAGTTCAAAGAGGGTAACAAACACTCGATATAGCTTGTCAGAAGACAAGTCCAAACTCATATGTTTTACGAACCTGAGAGAGGAGGGGTTCATTCCCAAAATGGGTCTCTCAATGCTTAATTTAACGAGTCCACTGAAAGAAAACTTGGTATCGTTCATATTTAGAGAGTCTGAACGAATACAGAAGAAGACTCCAAAGGGGTCCTTTTTCATATGATTTAGTCTCTAAGGCTCGAAAAAGTGTAAAACCATACCTTAGAGAACTCTTCCAGTCATGATTGGCTGGAGTGTTCCTTTTTCATAAATAGTCCTATCTGAACCGAAAAAGAGATAACCTACCGTCAGACGGACGACTCTTCAAATACTTTAACAAGCGTGAAGAAGACAAGATCGCTCGACGATGTTTTCATATTTAGGGAGCCTGAAAAGGGTTTAAAGAAAATTCCATGAGGTTTCTTTACACAATGTCATATTTTATGAGCCTAGAAAGAATCGAAAACATACTCGATGACTTTTTCATTTTTAAGGAGCCTGAAAAAGAGGTGAAAAGAGGACTCCATGACGCTTCTTTACACAATGTTAATTTTTATGAGCCTGGAAAGAAACTTGAAATGGACTCGGACCTTTGATACTGGATTTTAACAAGCATGACAAAGTGTCATAATAAACACTCATCGACCTTTTCCATTTTATGAAAGTGCGAAAAAGCCATAAACAAACTTTCCAAAGCTTCTTACTGTAGTTCTATTATCCTGCAATAGACTCAGAAACAAGTGTTAACTGCATTTATAACTAGCATTAGGGGATTACGATAGATAAAATTTGACTAAAATATGATTTTATATCAAAACTATAGTATGTCAAACCCAAAAATTCCTATATAAGTCATGTAAATAGTAAAAAATCAAATCATTTCACTATTTACCTATAGTAGAGAGCACTTGGAGCATTTTCTTAGCCAGATCTTCAGCAGCTGATACCGGGAGTTTCCACCATCCGTTTTCAGCATCGTCAGTTGTAGGTAACAGCTAAGACCCTTCTCTTTCATTTCATAGCATTTATTTTGAGATTTGGTGGGTTTTTTGGCTTATATGGCAAGCCCTAAAACATTAAAAGCGGGAACCGCAACTACCCCTTACGGGATACGTGGTATCACCCGAGAACCGCGCAAATAACACAGTGGACAAGCGGGGCCACCACCTGTCTCCAACGACGCACAGGTGGTGCCGGCGGTGGAGAACTGAAACTGATAGTATAAGCAAAATAAATTCATTCCTTTGATTTTTAATTATTTAAGGATGATTCTAATGCATATCATTATTGTTTTTGGTAGGTCGAGGTGACTCAAAACATGGTGATATGGAAAGAAAGAACTCATGACAATGAGGATGCTGCTGCTGAAAGAAATGAGGGTTGTATTGCCGTATTACGGGACTGTGGGCTCCTGAAGTTCTTCTGAACCCCAAGCATGGTGTCACATGAGCGGTTACTAGAACACATACTGCAGATGTGGAATCCAGAGCAGCAGTATTTCGAGGTAGGGGCCCATATCCTTATGGTGGAAGTAGAGGACATCTACTTCTTGACAGTTCTCTCGAGACGGGGTGCCCCTATCTCGCTGACAAGATCCCGTGAAGGGGATATTACCACTCAAGAGCTTATAGATCGTCACTGTGCACTAGGGACAGGTACATCAGAGAATAAGATTCCCATCAAGGCAGTGATGGATAGGGCCCTACAGACCATCCTATTTACCATACAGAGGGTGGCCGGGAGTCAAGGTGTGCACCAGGCTTCTAGGGCACACATGTTGTACGCCATAGAGGCCATGGCACCCACGGTGTTCAACTGGGCGGAAGCCATGCTTCCAATCTTCAAGCCTTCAGCTGGCTAAGTGTCGGCAGGGAGAGATAAAGCAGTTTGGCTTTGGTTCCATTTTATCCTACTTCTTCTTTGAGCGGGTTCCACAGATGAGACCTCAAGTGGTATTCCAGAGTCTGAGAGCACGGGACCCCCGTATGTTGAGGTGGGTCCAGCTTATGGCTCGCATAGGAGCGGGTAGGGGAAGGGTGAAGTTCGGTGATCCGTTCTTCAAATGGATATGAGATCAGATCCTCATGGTTGAGGATTATGCTTATGCAGGCACGGACTTCACCAGAGATCCTGACCTACCACTCCCACCTAGCGGATAGTGGAGTGACATTGGTGAGAAGCAAGAAAACCCTAAAATGGATGAAAATGTTTTTTATTTTTTTTAATGTTTTATATTTTTTATGTTAAGTGATGAGACCTATATATTCTCATGCAGATGTGGGAGCAGAACGACCTGGAGGAGCATATCCATTGGATAGGTGAGCTGGAGACCGCTTTGTACCATGGGGTGATGACATCATCGAGGAGCTAGAGGGAAACCTGGAGAGGTTGACCTTGGATATCCTAGATGCTGACATAGATGACCTCCCGATGAGATATCAGAGATCCACAGCGGGAGTACCAGGTCGATTCAGCAGGCTGCTACATAGAGTAGCTCGAGCAATGATGTTCTATCATGAGCACCACTAGTGTATGAGATATGTACTAAAAGCTGATAGCTTCAGGATTTTGTATGATGATTTTTCCTGAAATACTACGTGCTTCAGAGGAGGTCTCGGGACCTATTTTTTGTAAACTTTTTCGTATATATATATACAGAATTTTACATGGTGTTTATATCTTTCAAATGGTGAATGCCTTTTCTATGAGTTTTATGTGTTTCTAAATGTTTATTTACAATGTACCATGTTTGATTTTAACGTCATGAATGGGCAATATGCCAATCTAGGATGTAGTTAGTCAATGAGTCAGCAACTACATTATGTTCCCTAGGGATATGCCTATAGGTGATGGTTTCAAATTATCTTTCTAGCAAACGTACTCTCTGGAAGAGGCGGAGGAGCACCGGGTTCCTAATGGTGTAGACATGGTTTAAATGGGAAACCACGAGCTGTGAGTCCATCAAGAATACTAGATCATGAACATCCTGGGAGACAGCTTCAGTCAGAATACCAATGACTGCTTCATACTTGATGATGTTATTAGTAACGAGACCTATACAAACCGCTCATGAACTGACCAAATTTTCAGCTGGGGAATAGAGGACCCAAGCAGCCGAGGCGAGATTCAAGGTGTGGCGGCAAGCACCATTAGCGAAGCCATAGCAATCCATCTGCATGACCAAAACATGGTATATATAGATGCAGACACTAAACTCAAAACCATCTTGAAAATACTAAAAGCACACTGAAATTCAATCAATATACATATATACAAGATACTATCCAAGAAAACCTAGGCATAGTACCTTTTCAGGTACAACCCATTGTGAGGTTACCCCAAAGGGATTCCATCATAATCAACGAGCTCATAAGCTCCTTTCTCTAACACCTTAGAAATAACGAAAGGTCGGTACCACATGGACTTGAACTTACCCTTCCCTGGTTTGTCATATCTCTAGTCATAAGTCAATACTAGGTCACCCTCGTTAAAGACATGAGTCTGGACGGATTTATCATACTGCGCCTTCACGCATTTCTTATGTGCCTCATTAGCCAAGGCAGCATCTCTCCAAGTCTCGTCAAGGTTACTCAAGTACAAAAATCTTTATTCCTCTGCGGAAGTGTCTGGGAGAAGTTCGACGGCAAGTTGTAAGGATGGAATCTGACATTGGATCGACAAGACAGCTTCGAGTCCATAGATAAGATAGAATGGCATGAAACCAGTAGCTATTTTCATAGAAGTCTGATAAGCCCAAAGAGTGGAGAAAAGGACATGGTGCCAGTTGGATTTATGATCTCCAACCATCCGACGAAGCATAGTTTTCAAAACTTTGTTAATGGCCTCTACTTGACCATTATCTTGTGGATAATACGGCGTAGAGTTTTCATGGCAAAAACCTAGCTTGGCACTCAGTTCCTCCATCACTTGTTTATGGAAATGAGATCCGTGATCAGTGACGATGGACTACGGAACTCCAAATATAGCTATGATATGATTGAACAAGAAGAGAGCGGCAGTCTTACCATCTTCTACATATGTAGGCAAGGCCTCAGCCCATTTTGTGAAATAATCAACGATTACGATGATGTAACCATGCCCCCGGACTGAGGTAGGCTTACAATGCATGAAGTCAATCCCCCATTTGGAAAATGGGCCAACGGCAATGACGGGGTGTAGCGGAGTAGTATGGGTGCGCTTTTTAGGGTAAAAATGTTGACAAGGTGGGAATTTCTTAACAGCCTCATGACAGTCTTTGAAGATACAAGGCCAGAAATAGCCAGCGCGAAGGATTTTCTGGGCTGTAGCCATCCCAGATAAATGACCACCGCATGCTCCAGAGTGGCAATCATTCAACACATGTTCAGCCTCCTCATGGGTGAGGCATCGCCGAAGAATAGAGTTGATCCCACGTCTATACAAGGTATCATTCAAGATAAGATAGTATTTCGCATGGTGACGGATACGGCGGCGATCATCGCGAGATAAATGCGGCTGAAATCGTTGTGTTTGGAGATAAATCATCAAATCTCCATACCAAGGATCAATAGTGCTAGTCAGGAACAGGAATTCATCCAAAAATGAATCACTGGGCTCAAATTCCATTGTAGCACAGGGAAGATCACACATGAGCTCTGTAAAGACCAAGGATTTCTTTGATGTGGCCTTGGCAAACTCCAAATCAAACTCCTGAAGGATAACAATCCAGCGGGAGTACTTGCCTCCGAGTACCTGACGAGTCAGGATGTAATACATCGGGTTCTGATCTGCCAATACGGTGGTAGTGTGGAGTAGAATGTAGTGACAAAAATTTTGTACAGCAATGACCGTGGCCAAAGCTAACTTTTCCACACGTGAATAATGGGTTTCGGAATCCATAAAATTCTTACTAGCGTAATAAATCACATGCTCTTGACCGTGGAGATTTTCCTGCACTAAAACCATGGCGATAGTAGTAGTGAAGGCAGCAATATACAAGAGAAAGTACTTTGAATAATCTGGGGGTGTATCATAGGTGAATGAGTCAAAGCATGCTTAAGATTATCAAAGGCGCGTTGGGCCTAGTCATCCCAGAAGAATGGAGTGTTCTTCTTTAGGAGACGCATATAACCATGCATTTTCTCTGCGTAATTGCACACGAAATGGTGGAGAAATTTTTCCTTCCCCTGCAAAATTTGGAGTTCAAGGAGATTAGTTGGGGCTGGTAGATCTAAAATAGCAGCAATATTCAAAGGATCGATCCGGATGCCATCTTTGGATACCACAAAGCCTAGCAGACGTCCCGTCTCAACGTAAAAAACACATTTATGCGGATCGAGCCGTATATTATAATGAAGACATCCCAGGAATATGTCTCTAAGATGACCAGGGTGGTCCTCCTGTCGCTGTGAATGAGCAGGGAGGTCATCAAGGTAAGGTTCAACAATATGTTTAATATTGTGAAATGCATAGGATATCGCGCACTGGAACGTGGATCCAGCATTTTTCAAGCCAAAAGGTAACTTATTATATGCAAAGGTTCCCCATTGGAAAATGAATGTCGTCTTATGCTGATCGAAGGGCAATATCTCAATCTGATTATAGCCAAAGAAGCCATCCATAAATGAAAAGATGACACTTCCAGCAAAGTTGTCGATAATTTGATCGATGTGCAGAGTAGGAAAGTTTTCCTTGGGACAAGCTTCATTCAAATTCCTAAAGTCGATGCAGACTCTAATGGTGCCCTGCTTTTTATTGACAGGGACAATGTTCGATACCCATTTGGTCAGGGGTACAGGATAAATAAACCCAGCTTTGAGAAGTTTCTCAATTTTGGCTTTAATAGCTACAGCCTTCCGAGGATGGACTTGCCTAAGTTTCTGCTTGACAGGTTTAGCCATGGGATAGGTTTTAATCTCATGGACCACAATGGATGGGTCAATCCCCAGCATCTATTCATAGGACCAGGCAAAAATATCATGGAATTCCTTAAAAAGTGCCTTATATGCTTCAGATTCATCTACCGAGCAATTCTGCCCAACATGAACATGCTCGATAACATCAGGCTTGGCTGATATGTTAATCGAGTTCTCCTGAGTAATGTTGCAAAGGTTTACTTTAGAATTTGTATCTTGCAACAATATAGGACTTTTGGGAACGTTGACAATATCAGTAGGAAACAAGGATGCAAAATCATGGCTAACCGAACTAGTGTTGGGGAGGAACATGGATCTATGATGGTGATCCTCCCAAATGGGCTCATCCGTATTCATGATCTCCATAATGGACTCATCGAAAGGAAAAGTCTCAGAGAGATAATCTAGAACAGGAAGAGAAGGTTCTAACCAGTACGGTAAATGGTAAGGATCTGAAGCCACTAGATGAAGGTCATCATTGTGATCATCGGAAAAGGTTTGAATGGTGTCATACATAGCTTCGTGTGGATTCGACGAGGTGGACTCAACAAAATTTTTTCCCTTAGGCTCATAATCAAATGAGGCAATCATATGGACTGTCACAGTATTCGTGCTAGGAGGAATGGATGGAAAAATCCCCATAACGGATGAATCCTTCAACATGCCTACCCCAATCGACTGGTAAGGAGGAGGGGACTGGCCTAACATGGGGATGTTATTATCCGTGGAGGTAGTAACATCCAGCGTACAGAAATCAAGCTGATAAATAGTAACAATTCTCCTTAGATGCGGGAATTGGACTGTTCAGAATACTGTTGAAGCAACAGCAGTCATGGCATAGAACCAATTCCTTCCTAGAAGGAGGTTGTAATATAAAGGGGCATCTACCACTTCTACTTGGATGGAAACAGTTTTTCCCCCCAGCTCGACCGCTAGGGCTGATATGAGACCATGGCGTTGGAAACCCCGCCAGTCAAAGGATTTATGGGTCGTAGGTGATGTGACAAGCTCGGGAGAGCCTAGAGCCTTCCAACAAGTCAGAAACAAAACCGAGGTCGAAGCTCCTTCATCCAGTACCGTTCGAAAGACTTTCTTTCCCACTACTTTTGTAATGATCTGAAAAGCAAGTTTATGTGGTAATCGAGGCTTATAGTTCTCAACATTGAAATGAATCAAGTTAGTGTTATCTGGGTCTAAAGCTCCTAATGCTGTCAACGAGTTCTTGCACTGTGTAGGGCAACTTTGGAGTACCTCTAAGGTAGACATCGCACAAGGTGCCTGAGCGAGATCTTCAACCACATTATAAAATTGAGCATCTCGGGCATTTGGATTAAAGACAACCTTTTGAAGAGTACTCTTAGGTGGGTGCAAAATCATGTCAAGAGTAGGCTTCTTGATAGATAAGGGGACAGTAGACGAGGATTCAGGAGAACTACCAGAGGGAGCTTTCCCTGAAGAAGAATGATCTTCTTTCTTTTCTGCGGGTTTGTCATAATTTCGACTTCGAGTTTGCAAATTGATGATATCTGAGGACATCATACGAATTTCCTCTGATGAACTAGAGTTACCCTGATTAGACCTGTGGCTTATCAGTTGTTGTTGAGAGGAAAAAGGATTTGCAAGTACTGTAGGTGTGGGATTGGACTTCAGAAACTAGGAGATTTCATCCCGATGAGGACACTCCTTTGAAAAATGGTCACCACCGCATAGCAGACAGGGATGTTTTGCCTTCCTTTTCCCTTTGTTGTTATCACTGTCAGTTGGTCGTGGAGTCTCTTGTTGGTTTCCAGGTTTTTTATTTCTATTTTTACCTTTCTTCTTGTTATTTTTACCTTTCTTCTTGTTGGTTTGAGTCTCTTGTTGGTTTTGAGGTTTGAGTACTTTGAATAGATTTGACCTCGGTGGAAACCTTAGGAGTTGAAGGAGTAGGGGTGGTAGTTTGGGCTTGCTTGGCAGGTTTCCCTACTAACGGGGACTGGATTGAACCAACAATCCCATCAACAGGTACTTCTGCTGGTGGCTTGGTGGGATCAGTGCTGGGGTGAGGAGCTTGAGGAATCAGGTCATAAAGAGTTCCAGACTAGGAATAGACCAAGTCTAGGTACTGAGCCTGAATAATAGCCTACTCTTTAGTAACAGCACCGCCCATAGCCACATCTCGAGCAATAGGAGGAAAAAAGGATTTGGCGAACCAATCAGCTAGTAACTAATCCGGAATAGGGGCCTTAATAATCCTTCTTCACCTTCTCCACTCATGAATATGATCAAAAATGTGCGTGGAGGTGTTCTGTCGCAAAGAGGTTAAAAGATCAATGCCCGTTTCATAGCGAATAGAGAGCTGAAAGTGTGTAAGAAACACGGTTGCCAACGAGCCAAAATCCACAAACGAATGTTGTGGGAGTTCAATGTACCACTTTGTGGCCGTACCAGCCAAAAATATCTGAAAGAGTCGTAACCAAACAGAGTCATCCATGAGGGAATTTTAAGAACACCACAAATGGAATGTCATAACATGGTTCTTCGGATCGTCTCCCTCCTTCCCATTGAATTTCAAGATATCCGATGGTAACTTTACCGGAATGGGAGGCCACAAGGGATTGTGTCAAATGGGGTCATTAATCAACTTGGATAAATCAAGCAAGTCCAAAGTTGCTAGGAAAGGTAACTGTCAGTTGGGTTGCACATACTGGTAATATTGATATGGCATATAATTACCAGTAGGACCATGAGTTGACTGAAAAATAGGTTGCTGTGACGAAGAACTACCGAAAAATCTGCCCACAATGGGTTGATTTTTGAGATCAAGACCGCTAGGACCACTAGGGCCTCCAGGAGGAGGACCACCAAGGCCAACAGGACCAACAGGACCACCAAGACCACCAGGAGGTGGACCACCAGACCCTCCAGAGCCACTAGGAGGTAAACCTCCAGAGCCTCCAGAACCACTAGGTGGAGGGCCACCAAACCCTCCAGAGCCATAAGGAGGAAAGCCGCCAGGCCCCCGAGGACCACTAGGACCATTAGGACCATAAGGAGTAAATTTTATAAATCCTCTGGGACCATTAGGTCTCCCAGGGGGAGGACCTCCATAAGGCGGTCCTCCGGCACCTCCCGCGGTATGTATAGCTATCCCCCCCATAGCTGGCATGTAAGACCAGTTGGGCTTCCCCCATGGCGTAAAAGTGTTACTAGAGTATGAAATTCCAGCATAAGGCATTCTTGGAGGATTGGGTAGATGATTGCCTACAGGTATTTGATAACCATAACCTCCAGAAGACTGAACAGTTACAGGTTGTACCCCCAAGGGCTGACCTGAACTGGATGGGGCATTCACCACATTAGTATGGGTGGGAGGGACAAAAACTATAGATGGTTTTATGTTAGATATCTTCCCTTGACTAGGTACAATTCTGGTTCCAGATAACATAGGTTGTGCCGGGGGTTGCCCCCCGATATTAGAAGGTACTGACAAAATGGGAATTGAAGGTTGGGCCCCAGGTGTAGAAGACCTGGGAGGATTAGTAACAGACATAACATGAGAGGTGATAGGGGTGGTAATTTGACCTAGGTTGTGTGGTGTTACTGCATGATCTATAATCGGTTCTATGGGTCTCATAGAATCGACAAGTGAACGATATCCCACAGGAACAAATGTGGAACGTGATGGTTTTGGTCCTAATATTTCATCTATTTGCTTATCAATCTCCTATGCACAGAGAATGGAAGCACGGTATTGCCTACGTTCTTCTTCAGAAGAAGAAGAATTTAAATGGGTGCTAAATGAGGCAATGGCCTGTCCTATAGAGGTATCCAAAAATGGAGCATTGGGACCAAAATCTGAATGAGTTGTATCATCAACATGACCTTCCATGGGAGAATGGAATGATGTATTTCCCCGAGAAGGTTGTTGGACCAAGGGAGGCAAGTGTGAAGAATATGGTACTCCACTTTTCGCAACCACATTATCTCCCACTTGGGAGGTGGTAGCAGCTCCTTGATCGATAGCTTCCATTGGATTTTCTCCTAAACCAGGAATAAAATCATGTGGTAAGCCCCGTACTCTTCTGGACTGTCTTAAGTCAGCCAGTTTGTACAGTTCCTATCTAATTTAGGGTCTGAAAATCTAGAAAACACACCAAAAAATTTTCCCTACACAAGCTATAGGTCAAAACAAGCACACTTAAAATGATAGGAGTTCAAAAAGTCAGGTCTCTCACCAGGATTGTCAAGAAGGTGCCACTCGCGATATACCTCGAGGGCATGTGCGTAATAATCTCCCCGAATGTTTTTTTCGATGTATGGCTCCAAATAAGATGGCCAAAGGGATTTTCTCAGATAGATAAGGTATCCTAATGGGGTCTCTCGATATACTCAAGGTACATGGGAGCTCGAATCGGTAGTAGTGTTGTCTAATGCATAATCATACACAAGGGGCCTTCTGATATACAATCAAGTACGTGAAGTACCTTTCTATATACCTCAAGGGTACGTGAAATGTCAGTCGATATACCACTGGTAGATGGAATAACCGTGCGAGTCCCGGGATGTAATGCTGACAAATAACGACAGCTCCTACGCTTAACGACGCCCGAACACGTCTCTAACCTATCACTCAATTACTACGTAAATTTTAACCTATAACTACCGTTAATTTTAAAGTGGACGGTTAGGTGAATGCATGATGTTTTGACAGAAAAGTATAACCATGCAATATGCTTGTGCAAATATTCACTCTGTTGTTCAGTATGCCTACTTATGGGAAGGAAGAGAGTGTTTCCTTTTGTTTCAAAACCAAAAATATTTCCAAAAAATAGTCATGAACACCAAATCAAAGACAAGCAATAACTTTTCCAAACTGATTTCTCTTTTCTGAAAGCAATGAGAATGGGAAGAATCTCTTTTCCTAAAAGAAAAACAAGAAGCACACCTATATGCAAATGCACTCTATTTTTTCAATTTTCTCAAAACATAAACAAATCTAACTTAAAACTACCATTTTTTATTTTCATTGAGATAGTTCTAAATGCATAAGAGACGAAAGAACATGAAGATCCTGAAAGCTTGTAAAGCCAATCAGAAAACTGATGTTCAACACTCAATGATGATACCCTAGTCTCAGTCAAAAAAAAATCTTTTTTAAAGGAAGGCAAAAGAAGTTTACTATGCAAATAAGAAATGAAACCTAGAAGTTAATCTAATGTTCTTCTTTTATTCTATATAACAGAAACGAAAGAGATCTTACTAATACCCTAAGCTTTCAGAAAACAATAAATCCTTTCGCAAACACAACCAACAAGAATAGCAGCAGATGAACAATCACTGAGACCTAATCAAGCTTTTGAATTTCCACTCAAATCAATCTTAAACCATAAAATTATCAAGCCACAAACATCAAATTCTGTAACACAAGTATGATAAGCAGAACTGAAAGCGACAAAACTCAAATTTTTACAAAAAAAATGAGGAAAAAGGGCTTTGGAATGATGCCTACCTAGCACCGCGCTTCTCAAGTGTTGACAGAGCATTTCTAACACATCACCGCTTCTCGCCAATGGCTTACATGCGGTGGCACCGCGTACTGCTCACTTTGTTCAGGCGATGGCACCACTATTCATACACAGCATAGGCGCGGTTCCCTGTAGATGACCAAAACACAAAGAGAACGATGGATTAGGTTAGAAAAAGACTAGATCAAGGTGAATACTGCTAGATTGAGTATGAAAATAGGGCATAAAAGATCTAAATGACTCAGATCTAAACAGATCTGGAAGTATCAAACCCAAATAGACTAAGTCAAAAAGTAGATCTGACTAAAGAGAGTTGAAGAAGGAGCCTAGATTTGGACAAGAGTTGAAGACTGAGGAATATCAAAACAACTGATACATCTATTCCCCAGTGGAGTCACCATATTTGTTAGCTGGAATATTTCACCTCCTGCGGACAGCAAGGTGTTCCACTAGTCTGAATAATTCAGATCCAGAACAAATAGAGGACAGAGGTTGAAGACTCTCCCTAGACATCATAGATACCTAGAATGTAATGCTCTGATCGTTATCCTATGTACCTACAATAAGCTTCAACATGAAAACATATCGAAACCACCAGAATATAATCTACTGATCTATGTGAGTGACTAAGGAATCTAACAACATACATGTGAAATCAAACAACAACAATGTATGTGGGATAGAAATCAACTTGCATTAATATAGAAATATGAAGAAGTTTACAACCAAGCCTTAGTGTTGACATGCATCTCCATGAAACCAAGCATTATCGTCCCCAAAAGCTCTGACTCTAGCTCTCTATGCTCTCCCAAATGGTCTTGGGCCAAGCAATCAATCCAACAGCATAACCATACCTTCAGAGTTCTCCCCTCAACCATGGCTATGAGCTCATATTTATAAGGCTTAATGGATAGGGTGGGTTGAGATATTGGTGGGTGAGGTGGCCTCTAATATCCTAGGATGAGGGATCTCGAGCTCAACTAACCCACAATAGTAGGGATAAGGGAGGACATGAGACTTATCATCTAGAAGCCTTAGGAAACTTCTCTTTTTCCCTTTTTACCCAGGGTACCGTGTTTCTCCTTAAATGACAGAGCGGTTCTGGTAAGAAACGCTTATGGACAAAGGGCCATAAGCGGTGGCACCACTTGTGGGAAACAGGGGATAGGCAGTGTGAACAAGGTACCACTTTTGGATGACAGAGGAAGCGCGATGCTAGGAATTTCAATGAAATATTGATAATAACCATGAGTTTCCACTCCAAGAGCTGGGATTCAGGGCAAGCAGGTATGTCAGTGTTCTTATCACATGATGGTGACAGGAATTTGGTATAACAAATGTTCAAACTGACATAAAAGGGGGGAGTATCTTCATCGATAGACTCCTCTACACGGGGTCCAAATAGGAAGGTGGGACTATCATCTTGGAGATTTAGGGAATATGATATGGAAAAAACTTCTCTTGGAGGGTTCAACACTGTGGCAATTTTGTAATGATATTCAGTATTTTTTAACAATTCAATGGGAGGGACAAAAATTTTGATCTTTTCAATTTCAGCCTCTAGATTGAAATAGGTCTGCCCTTGATCTGAGCTCCTTGGATTATCCTCCTTCCTTTCTTTTCCTTTGGGTCCTGTTACATTTTTGGAGGTATCCTTAGGGGTTGTATCATTTTTGGGCCTACTTGCAGAGGCTTTGTTCCCTGATTATTTATTTTTTACTACAAGAACATCTATGTTCCTCAGACGAATCTATCTTTGCACCTCCATGACAACAAGTTGATATCCTTTCTTGAAGTCCTCTGTCTCCTCTGAGGGCATTTCTCCCCTTTCCATACAAGCATTATCATGTTCTTATTTGGTAAGAAAGGTGGAGGGAGAGGCAGTGCCTAGCTGATGGATTTCATCTTCAGCTTGATATTCACTATCCCTCTCCACATAATTTTCCTGGAATGGAGGTCTGACAGGTGGATCAGGAGGGTTTCACTGGTTTCTGTTCTGTTGCTCTTGATTTTCCCTGGGAGGTGGTCTACCATCCACAAAGAGTCTCTCCATCATCCTTTCTATGGTTCTCAGCATCATGTCTATTATGCCCTCTTGTGAGCTAGAAGTAGAGGGTTCTTCAAGTTCTTTATCTTTTCTTTTCTCTCCTCTTTCTCCTTCATCTTTTATCCATTCTCCCTCCTCTCTTCTCCATTCTCCTGCATCCCTTTTCTTCTTTCTTGCAATAGTTAGGTTTACCTCTACCTCTATGGCATATTTAATCATATCTGCTAAGGATGTTGATCTCCTTTCACTTAGCCACAAGGTAAACTCGCTATTGAAGGCTTCAACATATTGGAATTGGGAAGAACCAATGGGAGGTTTGGACTGGGCAAGGATGGAATTATATACCTTCATAAACCTGCTAGAAAACTCTTGGACATATTCACTCTCTTTCCTTCTCATGGAATGGTATTGAGACATATATTGCTTAGGGTTCTTCTTGTCTTCCCATTTGTCCTTGAAATAATATTCAAAGTCTAATAGCTCAAAATAGAGTCGTCTGGGAGGTTTTTGTACCAATTTCTTGCTTCTCTAGCCAGGGTCTCGAAAAAAAGTCTGAACTTAACATCACCATGGTCTACTTCCTCTAGGTATACCCAGTCTGAGAACCATCCCAAGTGTTCCTCAGCTGAATACCCCCTTTCCCCATTGAATTGTTTGAGCCTTTAGGAGTATCCCAGAGGGAGGTCGTGAAGAGAAGCAGGAAGGAGAATAGGGGCAAATCTATTTTCCATTCTTGGGATTACAATGGGGTTTCCAAGAGGGATTATGAGTAGTGCGACGAAGACTATTGTGCTGTGAAGAACTATAGGAATGTGAGGAGTTGTGAGCCTAGAATATGAAGGTTGATTTATCTTGGAAGCAATGGGATTTAACAAGGCTAATTCAGATGTAAGTATATGGCACTCTCGGTCAGGAAAGAGTTGTAGATACTTTCCTAGAGGCTTCGAGGTCTGAGGTGACCAGGAAATGCGGGAGAATTCAAATAGAGAGGTGTTAGAAACCACTTAAGAGAGGCTGGACTCAGATTTAGTTCTAGGGAAAGCTATCCCAAACTCTTCACCACAATGCTAATATATATCACTAACAGAAACAACACCTTCAGTAGGTAAGGAAAGAGTTCTAACTAACCTTTGCAACTTATTGGCCCTTTGAATCATACTCTCCAGATCAAAATGTTAGGATTATAATCCTCCCTTGTCCAATTTGGTCTTTATCTCTAAATTAGGAGTCATCTCTAAATCAGGAGTCCTTTCAGTCTATTTTTAGTCACTAGAACCATTGGGTCCACTTGGCCTAATTGGGGCACATGCACCATTTACTAAAGTGAGGGGAACACTAATTGAGGCCAACTACCACTAATTGCACTTGCATGCATCAGTTTAGGAGCATCCTAAATCAATCCCTACAAATTAGGAGCCACTGGTAGTGCAGATACCAACCTCCATCAGTTGAGTTTAGTTGGTGACTAATCAAGCTCAGTTATGAGTCAGTTACATTCAGTTCTAGTTCCATACACTTAGTTCTATTCAGTTAGCACTTGGATTGCATGGCTGCATGCAGGTGAGGTGCATTTACTCACCTTCCTCAGTCAGTTAGACTAGTCAACACTGAATTAGACACTTGAGTTTGGATTTTGAACTCCGATGAACTCCGATAATGATTTAGAGAAGGTTAATTAACCATTCATTCAAGTAGAGTCCAACCAATTCAAATTTCCTCACATGGATTTGAATTGCATGTGGCTATTTAGCCATTGTACTTCATTTTAATTAATTTTGATTAATGAAAGCTTTCACAGTTGCAAGCCATTTTTGCACTATTTCATTCTTCAATTTTTGAGTAAAATTGTGTGATCTTTCTTATGAGATGTCTATTGGTCCATAGATCTTTGTGCTCAATTTTACACAAAAATATCTTGGAAAGATCCAACATCATGATTTCTCCTCATGTTGGTTCTTATGGCCACCAGTATTTCCCACTGGAGTCACCTCCCAAAATTTTTGAGTGGAGTTGCCAAAGCATGTACAACCAATATGTGTCTAGGATCGACTACTCAACCAGGTCGTAGAACTAGGACAATGTCATTTTCCGAGGGAGATAATAGTGATTATTCCTCGACAATGGCCCCAAGATGTTATCACCCAATAATTCTCCTATTGTTGTAATAGGAGATCACTGAGGTAAGCATTTCAAACAAATCTTTAGACTGTATTCTAGCCTATACAGTCAGAGAGGGATCTCTCTATGCATATACTCATTCACATATACATTTGGATTTAAACAAGCATTCCAAAGGATAGATATTTGAGGGGAAGGGTTGTTGAGGTTTTAAAGGATGTAAGACAAACAAACAGACACCACCATTGGGAAATGGAGTCAAAACCTGAAACATTCAAGGAATTAGAGAAAAAATGACCAGTGATAACCTTTGTAGTCTAAGGCAAGATAGGTGTTAGTATTTAGCATAATATCTTCCAAGAGATGGCAGAGGGAAATGAGAAGAATCCCAGTGAAGCAAGAGGCACCTATATGTGGATGAATCTCTTGCACCACCTTTAGCAGAAACAACAATAAAGGCTGCTATCTAAACTGGAGCATCTAACAGAGGATGAATTCCAGGACATTTACCATAAACACTTAACAAACACGTTATCTGATGCAGGGAGCGCTAAATAGAGAACGAATTCCTTGCATGCAACTAGAAACACATTACCAAAACTACATAGACATGAAAATGAAGCTTACAAAGGAAGACAAACTGAACATTGAACACTATGATGAATCTTAGACATTCAGCGTATACTTTGCATTAATACTTCCAAGAAAGTTTGCAGAGCTATAAAACCAAGCACAAAGTCTTCAAAAATTAATGTCGAACCCAGCTTTCCTCTTTCAAGGGTATATTTATAGTGTCATGGGCTCCTGATACCAACCTTGAAACTTATCCAAATTCAGTTACAACGTGAGAATCAAAATCCTAACAAATTCTGATCTGGAATATTTTCAATGATTGCAAAACAAAATAGGAAAGCATGCTGGGAAGCGCGTGGTGGATAAAAATGGAACAATGGACACTTGGAACTCAAGATCGCCTGATGAAAATGACCTTTCAGGGTATCTTCAAGCAACCTGCAACAATTTCACTCATCCCTACATCTTTAACCAGCGAAATAATTTTCAGTCATAGATCTGCACCTGCTTGGATCTTGACCGTTCATTCTTTCCCCACCGCGCTTCATACAGTGACTTTTGTGGCTCTAATTTCTAAGCGCGATATCCAATAGGGAGAGGACCTGTCATTCAAGCACGTTTCTGATCGCGTAGGCACTCCCCAACTCGAAGTGTGCAAGGTCACCCAGCGAAATCATTCTAGACCATTGATATTTCGATCAAGACAAGGATGTGGAAGCACATGTCTGAACCTGCATGCTCTATAAAATCCACAAATTTTCATCATGACTTTCTCTGCACTAGTTCACATTGCGGAATTTATCTCGGCCATGGATATTGATTGGTCCTTGAAAGCTGTCGAGCGTGCCAAATTTCACTGATTTCAAAAGTTTGTTTGTCCTCGCATGTTGAATCAACAAAGTCAACCTCCTCTGTACATCCATCCCTAATTAGATCTCCTCAGTCAAAACTTGCCAAGCTTTAAGAAATTCTGTGAATTTGAAAAGTTAATTTCTGTGAGCATGTTAGATCAACGAAATTCACCTCTACCGTTGATCTTACCTGATCCTCAATCCTGGCCATTGAAATAAGCATGCCTTTAAGCAATTCCGCAGATCTGGATAGTTATTTGGTTCACGCAAGTTCTGACAGCGGAATTATTTTCCACTGTATATCTGATTCTACCTTTTATTTGAGCAATTGAAAATTGTGGGGTCTACTCAATGTCACATATCGAGAGATATTCTTACCTCATGCATATGTTGTTCCTTTTTGCACCATTGATCTTAGGTGGAAACTTCCCTGCCATTGATCTGAGATCAAGCTAAGGGTTATTGGAAAGAGGAAATCAGGATCTCTGCTTTTCATGACAAAATTTATTATGTTTCTGCTTTCCGCCTTTGCTCTCTCTTCCTGACCTTTTATCTTCCATAGGAACCTCCCGGACCGTCGATCCTGCAGATCGTGGAAAGCAAGTTCATCAACTTTTACAATCACGATTCTGGTTATTCCACTTCTGCCCGAAACGTGGATTCTCCAACTTTCATGACTGCGATTCTGCCTTTTGCGCTTCTGCCCTTTTCTAGAATGTTTATTTATGTGAAATTCATCCTTGGCCATCAGATATTGGATTGCGGAAAGTGGAAGGCAGATTTACAAATTCTTATAACGAAATTTTTCCATTTCCTCTTTCCGCTCTCGATTTTCCCTTGGTGGAAACAATTATGGGCCTTTAATTTTCTCCACTGTACATCTTGGGCATCCATTTGCTGTTAGCTTTTGACTTTGATAATATTTTTCTTATTTAGGCTTATTTATAAGGCTAAAACTCAGGATTTTCAATAATTTTGCACTTCAAAGCAATGAATAAACCCCTTAAAACATGTAGAACCCCATTAATATCCTTCAAAGTCATGTGACATGGAGAAATTTTTCCCTTAGCCCCTCATTTTTCATGAGCTTACTCTTTTATAGAGGGAATTAGTGTGGATGCATTTATAAAAATCCTCAAATTTAACACAGGTGCTAACACACTGTGTACTCTGTGTTTTCCTTTTCCTCTTTATTTCCCTGCAACTAATCTTTATAAATAACCTTTTCATTGAATACTACATCTCTAGTTCTAATGATTTTGTGATTTTCATAATGCCATAAATGATAACCAAAATCATCAACCCCGTATCCAATAAAGGTGGATATCTTAGATTTGGCCTCAAGCTTTGTTCTATTTTCTTTTTCAATATGGACAAATTCTTCATAACCAAAAGTTATGTGAAATTAGTATACTTTTTAACCTTTCCATGCCTCCTCTAGAATTCAAGCATCCAAAGTGCTTGAAGTCCCTCTATTTATTAAATAAACAATAGTATTTACAACATCAACCCAAAACTATAAGGGGAACCATGCATGCAATCTCATACACCTTGCACGATCCATGACATTCTGCTCATCCTTTATGACACAACATTTTATTGTGGTGTTACTAGGACTTTCTTCTCTCTGCAAATCCCATGGTAGAAATAGTAACTATCAAACGTCTTGTAGCAATATTCTCCTCCATTATTAGATTTGAGACATTTCAACCTTTTTCCTATCTCACTCTCAACCAAATATTTCCACTTCTTAAAAGTAGCAAACATATCAGATTTATGTCTAATGCAATAAATACATTTTTTTCTAGTTGCATAATCAATAAAAGTAACATAATAACAAGAGAAACCAAGAGATTGTACCTGGTCCGATCCCCATAGATCTGTATGCACAAGCCCTAAATTTTCACTTTTCTTCTGTTTCCCAACCCTGAAAAATCTAACTCTCTTCTGTTTTCCATAAACACAATTCTCACAGATTTCAAAACTTACCTACTTTACATATGGAGGAAATTTCCTTGAGTGAAGAATATGCATCTCCTTCTCAATCATGTGGCCAAGCCTGTGATGCCACAATGTTGCACTTGTTTCTGTGGAATCTATAGAGATATAATAATCAATATTACGAGGACATAAATACAATGTACCTATCCTATCTCCTTTTGCTATTACCAATGTTCCTTTAGTGATATTCCACCACGTTTTTCCAAACCTAGACAAACAACTACTATCTCCCAAATCCCCCATGGAGATCATATTTCTTTTCATAGCAGGAATATGCCTTACATATTTAGCAGCCATTCATTTCCATTATTTTACTTAATCTATACCTTACCCATTCCAACGATTTTACATGGTTCATCATCCACCAATAAAACATCTCCAAAATCACCTGGAACATAATCATGAAAGAATTTCCTATGGGGTGTAGCATGACATGAATCCCTTGCATATACTACCCAATAATCACTAGTATTATCTAATGAAATAATCAAAGCATCTTGTAACACATCACCTGCTACATTTTCTTCATGAGTAGTCTCATGTTTCCTGCCTCCTTTCTTCTTTGGAGGTATGCAGTCTTTCTTCAGATGTTTTGTCCAACGACATTTCCAACACTCTATATTTTCCATTATGTAATTGGATCTTCCCTTTCTAGACTTGTTGTGATTACCTGTGATCCTTCCTCTCTCCCTTTGTCTTCCCCTGCTCTCCATGGTCAATGCATTACCTGATGTCTCACCTGTTCTTTTTCTTCACATTTCCTCACTAATAATAACACTTACAACATCATCAAATTTAAGAGTGTTTGAACCAGGGACAGAGTTACTTACAAGCATGACCAATTCCATATTTTTGGCAATGAGCATAGGATTAGAATACCCCTAACCTCATCATCAAATTTCAATTTTACAGGACTTAGCTGACTAGTAATTGTATTAAATTCATTTTAATGGTCAGTAACAAATCCACCTTCTGACATC
Organism: Pseudotsuga menziesii; assembly: GCA_001517045.1. Taxonomy (NCBI): domain Eukaryota; kingdom Viridiplantae; phylum Streptophyta; class Pinopsida; order Pinales; family Pinaceae; genus Pseudotsuga; species Pseudotsuga menziesii. The sequence continues at coordinate 399,285 of LPNX010944814.1, forward strand.
TTCATATTAAATAAATGCTTCATTAAAAATACCTTGCTAGAAGACGAGTGTTTTTCATAGAGCTTAGCCAAGGCGCTCATCACACCCTCCGTTGTATTTTCTTTCAAATATTTAAAGCCATCAACGAAGCCAAGCACAATCGTATTGTTCCCAGTGCCTTTATGTCAAGAACCTCCCATTCTTCATCCTTCATAGTCGCCAATTGTTTTGTTTTTCCACCCAATGGTAGGTATAGATCCTTCTGGTACATATAGTCCTCCATTTTCATCTTCCATAACTGGTAGTTTTATCCATTAAATTTCTTGACCATAAACTTTCCTTCTTCTCCCATTGCTCCCACTCAAACTAGGAACCCTTCTTTCCTACGAGTTTACCAGCCAAATAGACCTTTGGGTCTGATACTAATTGTTAGAAAAACAAGATCATAGAGAAATAACAATAAACAATAAACAAGATGCAAATATTAAAACACGTTACAAGAGATACACAGATATAACATGGTTCACCCAAGATGGGCTACATCCACACACAAATTTCCAGTCCTTTCTTATTATACCATCCAACAAAATGGAGGGATACAATCTACAACAACCCAGCCACACTTCCTTTTCACTCTCTCACAGTCTCTCTCAAATAATCACAAAGATTGTTTTATAATGCTACAATACAATACACAACTATATTACAAAGCTTTCCTTTTATAGGGTAATTACAATGGGAAAATTCCATGGGTCAACCAATACCATGGGCCCATAAACTATTGGCCAATAAACATCCCATAAATTTCATTCGAGGGCTTCACCCTTGAACCCCCTCTCTTGAGGGCGCTGCCCTCGAACCCTCCAGCCGAGACAAGTGTATAGTAAAATTGGGTTACAAACACAACTGAACAATGACATCTAAAAATATGGAAGATCAGGATTCAAATCCAACATCATCATCCTCACGTTCTCCAAAAATATTATAACACTTCATAAGGTTTTGAACGGTCACAGTCCACTACAAGAAACTTGATACTGGTACTGTCATTTCTTAATTTTTTTTGGCTTTAATCACTTGAAGAGTTGCATCTATCAACGAATTTTTATCCACATAACTAAAGGTATGTTTGAAAATATTAGCAAGCTCATCCCGTTATGTAGTTTCTCATCATAGCTCAAGCGACGTGTACCAATTTCTTGGTTTTATATCCAATGTATGTATGAACATATGCATCCATTATTTATTCAGTATAGACATCCATGTCACAATACAAGCATTGATATTGTCAACGGGACTTGTTATCCCGGTGTTCTTCTCTTTAACATAAGGATATCCTTCACCAAACTAGATCTCTAGTAGTCTTCGACACTGCGACCAAACTAAGATGGACTGTTTATGAACAACCTACCACCTCACTAGAGTAGCCTTCAGGGCCACATATAAGGCACTTACTATTTTTCTGAAGATACAAGCATCCTTCTTATCTGTGGCCTCCAGTTTGGAAAACTCTGCACCATGACATACTTGGTGCTCCAACAACCAAATCTTCATAAAAAACTAGACACTAATTCTTGTGATGTCCCTCTATCTTACTTCTCGGGCACTAGATCTCTTCTCGAACTTCCTTTACTTTCTTTGTATTTTGAATTTGTAGCGATAGGTTAGCCAACTTTGACTGAATTTAAACCATCCCTGTACTATTTTCTCCAATCGATGACGCTTCCAACTTCATAGCAAGCTCTAATGCCTCAGATTGAGACACAATATTTTGTTGCATCAAAGGTACTCGGATGTGTGATAATAACAAAAATATAAACCATTCCTTATGTTGTACATCAGAGATGCGTAAAATCACCTTGGTCATCAAAGTCTTGAACCGTTGGTCAAAGTACTACACTAATTCATTCGATGACTATTTAATCTCTTTTAGGTCTGTGATACATTGTGATTTGGACTACGCAGACTCGATACTGGTATCGACATTTCTTAATTTTTTGTGGCTTTAATCACTTGAAGAGATGCATCTATCGATGAATTTTCAGTTGCATAACTAAAGGTCTGTTTGAAACTATTAGCAAGCTCATCCCATTTTGCAGTTCCTCATTCCATCTCAGGCAATGTGTACCAATTTATTGGTTTCATATCCAATGTATGTATGAACATATGCATCCATTCCTTCTTCGATATATCCCTTCATGTCACAATACAAGTGTTGATATGGTTGACATGACTTGTTATCCTGGTGTACTACTCTCTAACATAAGGATCTCCTTCACCAAATTGTGTCTCTATTAGTCTTCGACATTGTGACTAGACTGATATGGATTGTTTATGAACAACCCACCACCTCACCAGAGTAGCCTTCAGGGCTGCATGCAAGTCCAATAGTCATTGTTTATTTGGTACTTTGACTTCAAACTAGACAAGAAATGTATCAAGGTTACACAATACCTCATAAGCAGGTACATCACATACCTCTGTACCGACCCATCATTGGGATTTTGTGATCTGAGCACATTTTTGCATCGAAACATCATGTAATTTCTTATGCCAATTTTCCAATGCTTCCATTGAATCAGATGAACACGATTTGAAACTCTGCCAACCCAACATATCGTCTACGGTTGGGTTAATATAATCATCCAGTTGGGAATAAATATTGTATATATTGTCTAGGTCCCCCTCATGATACTCCCCTCATACAGGTTTCACGTACCGTTTCCTTTCTAATAGATCCAATGGTGCAACTACTCTCATATATGAATCCTTGAATGACAATATCCTCTTCTTAAAATTTAAGATGGTCTAATTTTCAATGGTCAAGTAAATACCCAGGACTTTTAGGTACGGATTAGTGTTATCAAAAATTTATGTTACTTCAAAATATACAGAAGTTCAAAGCCCCTCCACTTAGACAAGGACTCTTGCCACTCATCCAAATGGTATAACTTTCAAATGATTTTCCAATCGCAGTTGGAATGGCGACCACACTAGTTTGGCATTCCCCATAATTTCCCATCTTTGCTTAGTAATAATGTTAAATTTGAGACTAGTTCCAATATAATGAAATCAATATCGTAATCCCCAATTTCGGCATTCATGCGCAGTTCTCTCTTGGTTTCTCTTATGAATGTGATTTATATCTTTTTCTTGTCGAATATTTTCTTCTAGTTCTTCTAACATACTAAATAATTACGCAAACACATTTTCATCTTTAAATAAGTCCAAACAACTCTTCAGGAAATTCCTTAGATTGCTTACCTTTCACGTTGACTTCTCTGGAGAGGACTAGTCAAAGCGGGGCGACATGTCATAGACGTTCCCTTAATCAAATATTAGAGGAACATTCGAAGTTGAAGCTGCATTATCTCTTCCCATAAATTCGTTTTGAGCCTCAAAGAAGACCCCTTTCTCTTTATATACATCAAAGGGTACTTGTTGTTGTGTTGCTAGTTGGATCCTCGAGTCTTGCAGACGACCCACTTTATCTTCCCCTGTCACAACTCCTCTTCTAGTGGTAACATCGATAATTGGCGGATTCTCTCTAGGTTCAACTGTAATCTTTTGAACATTTTGATTTGCATTCTAATGCCGATTCTAGTTATGATTTGTTTTTGCATGCCACTTTGTAATAAGTTGTAGACAATTTTTAATAATATGATCTAGTGCTTTACATTAGGAATATGTCTAACTCAGATTCTGGCAATCTCAGGTATAATGTCCTAGTTTTCCACAGTTATAATATTAATTTACTTCTACCTCAACTAAATCCTCCTTATCCATAGCCGTAGACTCCACCCCTTGGCTGACTAAATTGTGCATTTGTTCTTTCATCTTGGATCTGCTCATCACCCTTCATCAAATAAGTATCAACTATATGATATTAGAGCAACTGATATGCTCGATAGTCCTTTTCATTAATCCCAACAAATAGACAAAACTTACAATAAAGGAGTGCTGGTGCACTTACTATTTTCTGAAGATACAAGCATCCTTTTGATCGGTGGCCTCGGGTTTGAAAAACTATGCACCATGACATACCTGACTCACTGAGTGGGTTAGGTGATCCAACAACCAAATATTTATGAAAAGCTAGACACTAATCCTTGTGATGTCCCTCTTTCTTACATCTCATGCACTAGATATCTTCTCATAATTTCTTTTGTTTCTTTATATTTTGAATTTGTAGCGATAGGTAATATTCAACTACGACTGAATCTAAACCATCCATGTACTAGTTTCTCCAACCGGTGAAGCTTCCAACTTCGTAGAAAGATCTAACGCCTCATATTGAGACACAATATTTTCTTGTATCAAAGGTACTCACGTGTGTGGTAATAATGCAACTATAAACCATTCCTTATTTTGTGCATAAACATGCGAAAACTCACCTTGGGCATCAAAGTCTTGAACCTTTGGTTGAAGTCCCACACCAATTCAGTCGGTGACTATTTAATGTATTTCATTTCTGTGATACATTGTGATTTGGACTTTGGTTTCTTAAATTCATCTATCAACCCAACCTTGATCTCAACTAACGTCTTTTGAGGGGTACTTGTAGGAACAATAGAAAACTTCATATACCAATATAACACCCAACCCATAAAGTTCATGATCATATGGGCCGGGCCCTCTTAATGGCCTAATATTGGACCTCTTGAATAGTACATACTAATTCATAGAGGAACCAATGCTGCTTTGGATCCTCTGATCCATTCCCATTAAATACAGGTTACTTCATATATTCCCCAACCATTCAATGGCTCTAGGGTGCTAACGGACTTAAACTTGGAGGACCACCACTAGGAACTTTACTATTTTATGTACCACTATTCTGATTTGCTGAAAAAACTGTGAAAAACTCTTAGGTCTTACCCCTTTTTCTAAAAGTGTACGTGGGGTCATGGGTACGTCACAGCCTTGGCTCTCGTGTAGATATGGAACTTCTTCCTCCTCTAAAATAAGCTGACATTCTTCTTCTTCGTCATAAGAATCCTCATCGAGTTGTGGTACCAATTCGTAGTCTCCCCTCTCAGTCACACTGCAACTTTCCCTTCTAGTCACATTTCTTCTCCTCTTGTTTGAGTAGAATCTCTTCCCACTCCTTAGGCACCCACACTCTTTTTCAGTCTCACTTTTTCTCCTTTGATCATGTCATCTTATCCTACACATTCTCCCTAGACCTTCTTCGAGTCGATACCCATTTCCTTCACATAGAATCGTTTTACTCATCGAAGTTCATTCTCAAAACCCATTTTTCACAATACAACATCTTAATACACAATTTCAAAGATTTCAATACCTACCTCGTGGAAATCTAAATAATTTCTACTCTGCTTCACTATATGATTTGATATTATTAACATCAAACTCAATGGTATATCCCTCTAGGATACTATCAACCCAATAGTCGACAGCCCATGATATCTTGGTATTCATGCACTTCCATTACTGGATCAATTGAGGTGTCCAGATCTTAAGTTTGTCCCCTTGGAAGTTCATCTTTTGGAATGTCAACCTTGACAACCACTATTTAAACAAAATAGGAAACTCGTCGAAAAAAATTTCATGGATATCAAAATAAACATACCTTGACAACCACTGTCCTGGATTAAATCATGGATCTTGATTTTCTTCTTGAGAAAACTCCTTTGACTTTTGATCTAGCCACACCTCGATCTCAGGCTTCGATGGATGCCACATAAACATATCCCCTTCACAATGATCTCAGTCCCGAAAAGGTAACCATTTGTTGGCACAATCTTAACAAAACCCAGGTTCACACACTAACATACCAATAAAACCCAAGATACCAACCCGAAAGGGGTTTATCCCTTTCGACAACATCTACAAGGAAAATGAGGTCTCACCTGAGGTACCTATGGGGACCGAACGAACTAAGTTTCTATAATAATGAAGGGGAACTTCATCATATAGTGTAGACCAAAATTTGAAAGATCTTGAACAACGACAAATATTCTCATATTCATTTATGATATTTTAGTAAATTCCCAAAAGCATAACATTCCTTCAATTGGTATTTCATCCATTCATCCCTTCATAATTATCTAGTGATGCATCATTAACAAAATAATTACTCAACACACACAACATGCACAATAGACACCAAATATTTAACGTGGAAACCCACGATGATAAAAAACACAAAAGCACTTGTTAATATTATAGAGTCATAGTTCAGAATCTTAGGTATGTGCACAAATCCTGCAGACATCTCCACAAAAATCCATTACATTAGATCTGCACACACAACCTACAAATCAATCTTCATACTTGCGAATCTAGCTCAACTTAAACTTCGGAAAAAACTATACATACTTTCTTTGATAGAATACAAAAGGTATATTCTCTTCTGAATAACTGACTAACCTCAAAAATCCCAACCCATTACATTTTTATAGGCTCTATTTGGTCGTTTTACAACCAACGCCCACTACCTGATCCCATAAATGTAAGTAGACAAAAAATCCTAACCGTCTAACCAACCTTTCGGTTGCACTTCATCAAAACAACCTTTTTCCCTTTATTTTCGGTTGAAATTTCAGATCTGGCCACTTTTCCTAACCTGTTCATCGCAGCTTTGTTCACACGTGAACCATTTTCTCAAAACGGGTACCCAAATATCTCAAACTTTACCTAGGGCCAACAAGGTTCTTTAACCAGCGAATTTGAATTTCAAAGTGAAATTTATATTTAATTAGACCAATTAATTCATGGCTCGATTTAAGTCATATATTTCTACATAATGATAGCCAGGGTTAACGCAAATTCCATACAAGCAAGAAAAATGATGTGCCCTCTGAGGAATTCGACCACACACACAAAATGTGATTTGAAAAAGAAAATGAAAAGTAGATTTTGATTTTTGACTTTTTATATTTTGGATGACATATGGAAAAGAAAGAAAATGAGAGAAACATATTTTAAAACTAACCAGGATCCAAGAGATACCGAGTGATTGTGTTAGCCTTTACTTGTCCACGAAAATATCCACCAATGTGCCCTCCCTGCCACACAAAATAGTAAATAAGATCCACAAAATAATCCATGACAAGAGAAACTAAATGCATGCAAAAGAAAACAAGAAGAAATTTTCTTGAATGGCTATCAAAATCAAACAAGACAACTCCATGCCACCAATCGATTGAGGAAGATGAAGGACATTAGCCAAATTGTTTTCCCCAAATCGATTGTGTCCTACAAACAAAATTCATGACAAGAAATGTCAAGTTGTGTACTAATCAATGGATAATGAAAAGGTACAGATCATAACACTATCATGATAGGATTATTAATCCTCCCTTATCCAAATTTGGTCATATGTCTAAATCGGGAGTCATGTCTAAATCGGGAGTCCATCCAGTCTATTTATAGTCATTAGTACCATTGGTTAAACTTGACTTAATTGGGGCACATGTTTCAGTTACCAAAGTGTGGGGAACACTAATTGAGGCTCACTGCCACTTATTGCACTTGATTGCATAAGTTTAGGAATCTCCTAGATCAATCCCTACAATTTAGGAAGCAACTGGGAGTGCCGAAACCAACCAAGGTCAGTTCACTTCAGTTAATGACTAGTCAAGCCAAGTTAGGAGTCATTTACATTCAGTTAAATAATGGTTTAATTAATTGCACACATGTGGGGCGTTTTTCTCACCTACCACAGTCAGTTAACCATTATTTAATACTAAATGTAACACTTGGTTGTGTTTTAACTCCGGTTATGATTTAGACAAGGACAGTTAACTACTGGGTCCTCCAATAGTGATTTAGACAATGTCTTGGTTACCTACAGTCAAGTAGAGTCATCAATTCAAACTTCCTCATGTGGATTCGAATTGCTTGTGGCTATTAAATCCATTTTACATCATTGTAATTATTATCTGGATTACTTTTTTGATTAATGAAAGCATTCACAGCTGCAAGCCTTTTGCACTGTTTCATTCTTCAATGGCTGAGTAAATTGTGAGATCTTCTTTGTGAGTTGTGTGTTTGTCTACAGATATATATGCTCAAAATTAACATGGTATCAGAGCCTCAACGGACAAGGCACTTCTCCTCCTCAGATCTCCTACTGGATCAATTTTTTGTTTTGGAGGTACAACTTCGAAATGAATTCATCAGTTCCTCTTCTCACCCGATCCTCAGACTATTTTGAATGGGGGGTGAAGATGAATATATCTCTGAGAAGACAAAAACTTTTTTCAGTGTCTAATGGATTCGGTAGAAATTATTTTGAGAGTGATAATGACTGGCTAAAGGCAAAGGATAAAGCTTTTGAAATAATGGAACTGGCTCTTTCTCCTAGCATGCGCTACCTCAGTAGATCTATTAAAGATCCAAAGGAACTCTGGAGAAGATTGGACATAACCTTTGGATTTGGAAGCACATAGAGCACATCCAGCACCACAAGCATCCTTGATCCAAAAATCCCGGCCTCCACTCTCTCTGATGAAGTTGTTCAAGATGAAGAAGAAGCAGAAACTTCTACACAGTCAATTCGAATTGAAGACAGTCTCCATGCAGTGACTCCTTCTCCTGATGCTATGGAAGTTCATGAGATCTATGATATCTCATCTTCTCATATTGTTGAAACAGAAGAAGACATTCAAATCTCTGATATTGAAGAAAAATTCTGCTGCACTTCCATGCAAACATTCACCGGTGATTTTCCTTTAAATTCTGTGCAAAATTTACTAGTAATTGCTTCTGAAAGTGAAGAGAAATTTGATTTTTCTTCCTCTAATGTTGCTGCTGGTGTGAAAATATGTGATACCTTGGATATTTTGGAAGAAATATCAGATTACCAGAGTGATCAATTCGCTCCCCATGGTCTAGTTTTTCCAGCAAATTCCTGCAGGATTGCATGCACCAAAATTCAGAATTTTGAAGAAGAAGAAAGCTGTGCATCCACCGTCTCGGTTAACCATTTATTTGAATCTGATATTAACCTTATTGGATCTGATATGATATTATTTAGATTTGATCTGATATTTCTTGGTTTAATATATCAAATTCATAATCTTTCAGTACCGCTTGTAGCTGTTCTCATCAACGGTGTGAAGAAACAAGTACCGCAAGTCTCCTACAAAACTGTTGCTGGGGATTTGATTCCATTTCACAGTTGTGTATCTGTTTTGAACCTGTTTAGATATGATTTAATTTATTATATGATATTATTTGTTTCATATTTTAAAATTCAAAATCATTCAATCATGCTTGTAGCTGCTCTCACCAATTCCGGTGTGAAAAATCAAGTACCGCACTTTCTCTTCAAAACTGCTGATGGGGATTTGGTGTTAGTTTCCTCATATGAGGTTGCTGATATTTTATTATGTGATTCATTATCTATTTCAGAAGCTATATCAGACTATGGATCTCCAGCATTCACTCTCAACAGTCCCAGTGCTTCTCTACCATTGATCACATGCTCATCTTCTCACAGAACTAGTAAAGAGGAATATTTTCTGCATCCGCCTGGACACCTGCTCCTAACACTTGGGGCTTTTCTTACCACTCATGGTTTTCTGTTCATGGCTGCAACATATAATTTTCTTGAGTGTTCTTCACATTCTTTGAATTCTCAAGAACCTTTCCTCACTTTTCAGTTGACTTCAGTTGCTCTACATGGGTCCAGTCTTCATCCGGCAGCTGTCTATATTTCTGATTTAGTTGAGCATATCATTCTTCTTCCAAAGAGGAATATTCCTCCAGACATATGATGGAGAGGTTCTCATTCCAGGCCCCAGGATACCTGTGCACAGAAGGACCAGATTGATCCTGATTCTACCTGCTTAATTAGAAGGGGGGGTTTTTTCCCATGTGGTTTTTCCCCAAGCACCTTATTTTTGAGCAGTTACTTTACTTTACTTGATGTAATGGGTGACCTATGGTCTTAGTTACCAGGGCCCACAGTTTGTCCAAGTTAGCATTCAGGGGGGGTGTTAGGATTATTAATCCTCCCTTATCCAAATTTGGTCATATGTCTAAATCGGGAGTCATGTCTAAATCGGGAGTCCATCCAGTCTATTTATAGTCATTAGTACCATTGGTTAAACTTGACCTAATTCGGGCACATGTTTCAGTTACCAAAGTGTAGGGAACACTAATTTAGGCTCACTGCCACTTATTGCACTTGATTGCATAAGTTTAGGAGTCTCCTAGATCAATCCCTACAATTTAGGAAGCAACTGGGAGTGCCGAAACCAACCAAGGTCAGTTCACTTCAGTTAATGACTAGTCAAGCCAAGTTAGGAGTCAGTTACATTCAGTTCTAGCTCTCTACATTCAGTTAAATAATGGTTTAATTAATTTCACATATGTGGGGCATTTTTCTCACCTACCACAGTCAGTTAACCATTATTTAATACTAAATGTAACACTTGGTTGTGTTTTAACTCCAGTTATAATTTAGACAAGGACAGTTAACTACTGGGTCCTCCAATAGTGATTTAGACAATGTCTTGGTTACCTACAGTCAAGTAGAGTCATCAATTCGAACTTCCTCGTGTGGATTCGAATTGCTTGTGGCTATTAAAGCCATTTTACATCATTGTAATTATTATCTGGATTACTTTTTTTATTAATGAAAGCATTCACAGCTGCAAGCCTTTTGCAATGTTTCATTCTTCAATGGCTAAGTAAATTGTGAGATCTTCTTTGTGAGTTGTGTGTTTGTCTACAGATCTATATGCTCAAAATTAACATATCAATCCCAAGCATCCACAAATAAAATAAAAATGGTAAGGGAACAATCGATTTCTCTATTATTCAATCCAGAGCCAAAAGTCCCACTTTGCATTAGAGGATCATCGCTCTTAAATAAGGAGAGAGTGATGTCCACTTTTTAACAAACTCATGATCCGACGGTTGAGATATAAAGATAATAAATGATGGAGGTTCATATTTTAAAATAATAATGGATCACTGATGATGAGGGGGGAAATTACCTCATAATTCCCAAATATTAAGTATAAAGTGGCATTACATGATAATACATTAAAAGGGGTCACCTAAAGGCCATAACTTAGACGCCTAGGGACATAATACATCACTTTGACATGGTACAAGGTATAATAATGATAAAACTTTCACAAACAACCTTCACCAAGGTATATATATGGAATCATGATCCATGGAGCCATAACACATCAAAATAAATAGTCCCATGTCGTTCCTTAGCCAAACAATTTCCAAATTGATTTCTTAGAGAAGCAATGGTCACTTTTTATGGATAATGTGCTGATTTTGATGCCAAAAATGTTTCTTCTTGTAACTTGCTTTCCTTTTCCCAACTTCACAAATCGATCCATGTGCACAAGGGAAAATGATGTTCTCTTATCCATATCAATATCCAACTAGAACATAAGTAGCATGACAAATGCTGACATATCAATTAACCAATAAAATAACTGTATTTAGAGTAATATACACGAGATTTCACGAAGCTCTTTATACATGCTCACTTACAAACCTAACCAAGTTTCTATTATTGGTGGGGGTGAACCAACAAGGCTAGGCTTATAGGGTTTGACTTGTTTTGAATTTGACCATGTGATCTATCAGAGTAGCAAGGATAATGGGAACCAAATTGATAATAAGAATGATGGAAAACATTAGGGAATGAGGTGTCTCATAAATGGGTAGAGTGCTCGGAGTATCACCAATAGAATCTAACAAGCACATTTTAAGAATTGAACTTTCAAATCATTTCACATTTCATAAGATTACTAGCCAGCCTCCAAGGGTAGGTGCCTGGGATAGCCTTATGGGCCCCAAATAATGATTATGCCTTGCTCCACTGCTAGCAAGTGTCCATAGCCCCAATGGAGTTTCCACTTGTTGCCTCGTAGGGGAAAATGGCCTTACATCATACAAAGGACGAGTTCTCATCCCTTGGATTCTAACTAGTTTATTAGATTTCAATTCGCTCAAGCCTAGTGTGTAAGACCCTGGTTTTGACCCCATTTGCATTAAATATATATGATGTAATATTGTAATTAATCAAGGTGTGGAGCTAAAGGAAAAATCCCCACCATTGATTTAGCGTTTTATTTTTCAACGATTAAAATCAATGCTGATGGTATGTTGTGCTAGCCGACACATTATAATTTTAGACATCATATAAATATGCAATTTAATTAAAAACCCACAATCATCTATGTCAATGCAACAAATAATGAGATGTGGGCATGATTTCATAAGGATGAGGGGGGGGGGGAATGTTTAACCTTGAGCCATTGGGGAAAAACCATGTGTCAAAATAAAACACCCAAAAAAGTATGCCCATTCCCTCATGCATCCATGTTTTCATCTTCCCTCACATGTTGGAGAGCGGCAGGACATTTTTTTATCATCCATCCTTCACGTTTTCAGTTTTTTCCTCATGGTGCATGCCTAGTCCATCATCTGGCTCTCACCAAAATGTTGTGGTCCATTCTAATCATTCTATATTCCATTCTGTTCATGCTTGCTGTGTGTTTGTCCTGCTTGTAGAACCATGTTTTGTTTGGGGTTGATCTCCTGTTGTTACCATCCTCAGCCGCACAAAGGTTCGGGGTCTCCTTTGTTTGTTGAACGAATGAGTAGTGGAGATCATTCGATTTTATGAGAAAGAGTGGTCATATGTGGTTTCCTCTGTGTTGCTGTGCAATGGTCTTCTCTATCACATAGTGAGTGGAATCCTGTTTTGCTGTGTTGACATTGTGGTTTGTTGTGTGTGCATATTTTTGCCTTGGTATGAACTGGTTTGGAGTGGAATTGGGTTTGAACTAGATTGATAAACCTAGTGTAGGAAGGAACCTCACAAATAGATCTAGAGGGGCTGGTTTTTCTTCTTTGCACACCCTGAACAACACTGGAATGGAAGGCAGATCCTGATGGACTGTACAGTAGAGAAGGGTATGCTTCCTTGTGTTGGGTGTGTAGATGTTTTAGGAGCCAAGACCGATCTAGTGCAGGTGTCCATAGCTCGGTGGTTGAGCTCACTAGCTTAGCAATTCAAGATTTCCAACTCCTTTGCAGCATGATAAACCCATCTATTAGTTGGCTTGGATGGTCTCCAATGTGAGTGTTGGTTTGACTGATTGCAGTTTGATAAACCCAGCAATATACTGGCTTGTTGTTTGCAGCTTTATAAACCCAACTATGTTGGCTTGGCTGAGTTTTGTTGTATCCTTGGCTATGGGGGATCCTGCTAGTGTTCCTTATTCCTTGTGGGAATCATGCCCAACTCGGGGGTGGCAGTGCTGCTGAGAGATTGATCAGTGCACTAACCTTTGGTTGGGTGGAACGTTACAGCGACATAGCTGGTTGTGGGACAAGATTCTTTCAAGATAAGTATTTCTTGTGTGTAATCTATGCAACTTTATTTTGTTTAATAAATTGTGATGAACATGTTGAATGCTTTGATGAATGTATTTGCTTTCGCTATATATTGCATGTTTTACACATCTGTGTACATTTTTAAGTTTAATGCATTCTATAATATGTTATGGGGCTTATATTTTCATATTGGTGATGGCCTGAATGATCAAATCTGTCCAAGACTTCTGTTACCAGGTTGAATTTTGCTTCCGTAACTTGCGGGATGCATAAACGTCCTTCTGTAAATCTCTATTTCCACAACTCTCCTTTTCGCAAGATGCAAGATGCGGCTTTGCGGATCTCTACTTCCACAACTCTCCTTTCTGCAATGGTCTATTTTGCATGCGGGATGCGAGATCGCAATTTCCATATTTCCCCAATTCCGCAAACTCAGGCTTTCCGCACCGTTGATCCTTGCAGGTTGATTCTCAATCGTTGATCTATTCCCAAATGCGGAATAGATGGTGACCATTGATTTTCGTCATGATCTTTCTCCGTTGTTCGATCTCCTCTGAGGTCTTTCTTCATCGATCGTTGAATTGATCACTGACATGATCAATTTCCGTGTTGTTGGGAAGTTGGAGAGTTTATCCACATACTTGGATAGAGTGAACGCAAGATGATTTCATGCTTCTATATATCTCTGCAAAGTCAAGAATTCATCAAAATACATATAGAATTCAATGAAATTCGAGTTGGATGCTACTGCAACAATCAGAGCAAGCAGTTATGGTCGCGTTCTCTCTCTAGTGGCCGGGAGGGGACGTGACAGTGTGGTATCAGAGCATGAATGTTGAGGAGTGTTTTCACAGCCATTCCCGATGATTCAAAGAAGAACAAAGGTTCTTTAAGAAATTTTCAATTCCACATGATAATCGGGGTATGGGTACATGACAGTGTGGTATCAGAGCTGCGGGTTGCAGCATTGGTCCTTAATGGTCCAAGTTGAACAGTTAACGGAGCTGTTGGTAAATGGTTTTTACTTCTTATTTTATTATGCAGCTAACAATTTTGTTTATTAACACATTTTGCAGAATTATAGTCACCTTCAAAGGGCATCATTCCAGATAGTGCAGTTCGTTAAAGTTGGTTTAGCTGAGCCATGAGAACTGACATGTGTGATGATGCACAGAACCCCAATGAATGAGAGGAAGATGCTATGGGGGGGAATGTCCAAGCTGGAAATGTTGAGACATAGTCTAATGGGAGGAGGTTTCAAGATACTCCCCCAAATTTGGCAGCCACCATGAGAAGCCTAAGGGTGGAGATGGAAAGTTACAGGGCAGATAATGAAAGATTGGTTAAGGCTCTGGAGGAGTAGAATCAGCTGAATGTAGCCATGTTGCAAATTTTGACAGGCATTCATAGGTGAATGAACTCTGAGGACCAGACAATAAGACTAGAAGGAAGTAAGATCACTGCTAGAAGAAGAAAGAGATATCCTAGTGGGTCATCTAACTCTAAAGGATCCACTAGTGGTTCAATTTATTCTTCTCACGAGAATAAGAGAAAGAGGTGCTACCAGAACCGTTCACGTGATGAATTTAAGAAGGCAAGGCCTCCTACCTTCAATGGTGAGATAAAGAATGGTCAAGAAGCTAAAGCTTAGCTTCTTGGGATGAGGAAATATTTCCAAGTCCAAGACTACTCTGGAAATATGAAGGCTAGAGTAGCCATCTTGAATTTGACTAGAAGAGCATCCATATGGTGGGAACACTTCGGGCAAGTGAAAAAGATTAATTAAAGGAAGATTGTGTGGAAATAGTTTCAGAAGTATTTCAAGCATAAGTACCTCTCTGACAATTACTATGATGATAAGATCAAATAATTCCATGAGCTAAGCTTGGGACAATAGAACATGGAAGAGTATGAAAACAGGTTCTTGGAGCTGTTGAGGTATGTCAGGTACATCAAAGATGAAAAGGTAAGAATCCAACCTTTCCTAAGTGGATTTCCTCAGTCTTACAAAGATAGAATTAAGTTTTATGAACCTAGAACTCTGAAAGAAGCGATAAGAAAAGCTAAGTATTGCTATGAGCAAAGAAAAGGAAAACCTGATTATCATAAGACATGGAAGGACAAGAAGAATGAGAAGTGTGACCAAAGGAAGAAAGGTTTCAAACCTTCTAACTTTAGGAATCAACCGAAGTATCCATCCCAAGTTGAGAAGTAGCCAACTAGAGTGGTGGAAGAAAATCCAGGAGATCCACAACAGAACAGAGAACCACTCCAATGTGGGAAATGTGGAGGACCCCACATGCGCAGGAAGTGTCCACTTGAGAATGAGAATGCAAGGCCAGCTTAAAACATTCAAGAGGAAGAAACAGTGGGTTAAGTAGCAAGGGTCATCCCTAGAATTTATGCAGTGCTAGAATACCGTCAGGCAGATCATCGGTCAACTGTGGTTGAAGTTGCAAGTAAGTTTGTTGAGCAATCTATTTCTATTTTGATTGACCCTGGTTCTACTTATAGTTACATTTCTCCTAGAGTAGTGGAGATTTGTGCCTTTAAGAAAGTAAAGCATAGCAAATCGTGGCTAGTTCAGTTAGCCACTGGAACTAAGAGGAAGGTTAGTGAAGTGGTAGAGAAATGTTCGTTGGTTATGAATGGATTGGTCACTTGTGTAGATCTGAATGTTCTACATCTTAGTTCCTATGATGTTCTCATTGGAGTGGATTGGTTAGAACCTCTCAGGGTAAAGCTCGACTGTTATAATAAGAATTTTTAATGCATGGATGAAGAGGGGAACCCAAGAATTGTAAGAGGCATTCCAAAGGTGATTTCTGTGAGGCAAATTTCAGCAATGCAGCTGAAGAAGTTTTGTAGGAAATTTTTCCAGTTGTATGCAACTCATATTTTGGAGACAACATAGAATGAAATTCCTAGGTTGGAGGAATTCCATGTCTTGTGAGAATTCAAGGATGTTTTTCCTGATGAGATTCCAGAGCTTCCTCCAAATAGAGACATTGATTACAAAATTGATCTTGTGCCAGGAGTAGCACCAGTGTCCAAGGCGCCCTACAGAATGAGTACACCAAAAATGCTAGAGTTGAAGATGCAACTGCAAGAGTTGTTGGAGAAGAAGTATATCAAGATGAGTGTGTCTCCTTAGGGAGCACTAGTTCTATTTGTGAAGAAGAAAGATAGTACACTCAGGTTGTGTATTGATTACAGGCAATCGAGCAAAATCACAGTGAAGTATACATATCCTTTTCCTGAGATTGATGACCTCTTTGATCGAATGAGAGGAGCAAAGGTATTTTCCAAGATTCACTTGAGGTCTGGTTACCATCAGGTGAGAATCAAGGATGAAGACATTCATATGAAAACCTTCAGAACAAGGTATGGACATTATGAGTTTGTAGTGGTACCATTTGGCCTCACAAATGCACCAGCTACATTTATGTGCCTTATGAATAGTGTCTTCAACAAGTATTTGGACAAGTTTGTTCTTGTTTTCCTTGATGACATTCTTATTTATTTTAAGAATGAGGAAGAGCATGAAGAGCATCTGAGATTGACATTACAATTGCTCAAGGAGCATCAATTGTATGCAAAGTTGAGAAAGTGTGACTTCTATAAAGATAGAATTCAGTATTTGGGTCACATTATCTCAGAAGAGGGTATATCTATGGACCATGACAAGATTGAAGCCATTATGAATTGGCCTACTCTAAGAAATGTGACAGATGTAAGGTCTTTTATGGGACTTGTAGGATACTATAGGAGATTCATTGAAGGATTCTCCAAGGTTGCACATGCCATCACTTCTTTGAAAAGGAAGGGGATAAAGTTTGAATGGACATCGAGGTGTGAAGAAAGCTTCAAGTAGCTGAAGAATATTCTCACAAGTGCACCAGTCTTGAAAGTTGCAGACCCAGAGAAAGATTTTGTGGTGTGTACTGATGCATGCGGTCAAGGACTTGGAGGAGTTCTTATGTAAGACAACCATGTAATATGTTATGAATCAAGAAAGTTGAAGGAACATGAGAAGAGCTATGCCAGTCATGATCTGGAACTTGCATCCATAGTACATGTTCTCAAGATGTGGAGGCATTACTTGATGGGAAGAAGATTTGAGCTAAGGAAAGACCACTGTGGTTTAAAGTATTTGTTTGATCAACCTACTCTAAATTCTAGGAAAGCTAAGTGATTGGAGTTTTTATGTGAGTTTGATTTTGAAATCAAGCACATAAAGGGAAAATAGAATAAGGTAGCTGATGCACTCAGTAGGAAGGTGCAGGAAATGCACATGGAATCTCTTAGTATTTTCCAACCAGATTTGAGACAACAAATTGTTGGTCATACTGTTGAAGATGAAATGTATGTGCAGGTAAAGGACAAGTTGCAACAGCAAAGCCTTGAAAAGAAGTATGAGGGATATAAATTAGAAGAATATGGACTCCTTACTTATAAGAACATAATTTATATTCCAAATGTAGTATATTTGAGGAGGGTTGTTATGGATGAGGTCCATCAAGCTCCATATTCTGGTCACCCATGATATCAGAAGAAAATTGCTATAGCTAGGAAGCAGTACTTTTGGCCAGGAATGAAAAAGGACATGGCTTAATATATTTCAAGGTGCATGAAATGTCAGCTGGTGAAGGTTGAGCATCAACACCCAGCAGGTTTGTTGTGGCTTTTGCCAGTTCCATAATGGAAATGGGAAGTTATTTCCATGTATTTTAGTACAGGATTGCCAATGACTTGGAGACAACATGGTTGTGGTGGACAAGTTGACAAAGGCAGCACATTTTATACCAGTTAAGTCTACGCATAAGACTGATGACATTGCAAAGATATTCATGAAGGATATTTTCAAATTGCATGGATTGCCTAAGGCAATAATCTCTGACAGACATGTCAAGTTCACTTCCAATTTTTGGACGGGATTGTTTGCATATTTGGGTACAAAGTTGAATTTTAACACTGCCTACCAACCTCGGAATGATGGGCAGACAGAGAGAGTAAATAAAGTGCTTGAAGACATGCTTCACATGTATGTGATGGAAAAACCAACCAAGTGGGAAGATTATTTAAACTTGGTAGAGTTTGCTTATAACAATGGACAACAAGCATCCTTGGGGATGAGTCCCTATGAAGCTTTGTATGGCAGGAGGTGTAGGACACCAGTGACTTGGGATAATCCAATGAGTCGAGTTGTGCTTGGTCCAGAATTGCTCAAGGAGATGGAGCAGGAGGTTGTAAAGATTAGGCAAAATCTGAAAGTTGCCCAGGACAGACAAAAAATCTACGCAGATAAGCATAGGGTGAACAGAGAGTTCAATGTTGGGGATCATGTTTACCTCAGAGTGAGGGAAAATAAGAGTTCCTTGAAGCTTGGAAGTTGTGGCAAGCTGTCACCTATATACTGTGGGTCGTTTGAAGTGATTGAAAGAATAGGGCCATATGCATATAGAATTGCATTGCCTGCTAGCACTAGGGCTCATAATGTTTTTCATGTTTCTTTGCTTAAGAGATATATACATGATCCTAACCATGTGATAAATTGGGATGTGATTCAGGTGGAACCCGAGGGAGAATTCCAAATCAAGCCAATGTGCATCCTCGGAAGGAAGGTCACAATGCTCCAGAACTGAGCCATAGGGTAGGTGAAGGTGCAATGGGAGCACTATGGTCCTGAAAAGGCTATATGGGAGCTAGAGGATGCCATGTGATTGGCACATTCATTTTTGTTCAATTCTATGGAGCACTGAGGGCAGTACCAGTGTAGCATTTTTGTTCAATTTTGTAAAGCACTGAGGACAGTGTTGTTGAAGGGGGAGGGGAATGTAACACCCCAATTTTGACACTGTTTGCATTAAATATATATGATGCAATATTGTAATTAATCATGGTGTGGAGCTAAAGGAAAAATCCCCACCATTGATTTAGCATTTTATGTTTCGATGATTAAAATCGATGCCGATGGTATGTTGTGCTAGCCGAAACATTATAATTTTGGACATCTTATAAATATGCAATTTAATTAAAAACCCACAACCAGCTATGTCAATGCAACAAATACTGAGATGGGGGCATGATTTCCTAAGGATGAGGGGGGATGTTTAACCTTGAGCCATTGGGGAAAATCCATGTGTCAAAATAAAAGACTCAAAAATGTATTCACATTCCCTCATGCATCCAGTTTTCATCTTCCCACATGTGTTGGAGAGCGGCAGGACATTTTTTATCATCCATCCTTCACGTTTTCAATTTTTTCCTCATGGTGCATGCCCAGTCCATCAACTGGCTCTCACCGAAACGTTGTGGTCCATTCTGATCATTCTCTATATTTCATTCTGTTCATGCGTGCTGTGCATTCATCCTACTTGCAGAACCATGTTTTGTTCAGTTTGATCGCCTATTGTTACCATCCTCAGTCGCGCAAAGGTTCGGGGTCTCCTTTGTTTGTTGAACGAATGAGCAATAAAGATCACTCGATTTTATGAGAAAGATTGGTCATCTGTGGTTTCCTCAGTGTTGTTTTGCAATGGTCTCCTCTGTCACAGAGTGAGCGGAAACCCATTTTGCTATGTTGACATTGTGGTTTGGTGTGTGTGCATATTTTGTCCTTGGCCTTAATTGGTTTGGAGTGGAATTGGGTTTAAACTAGCTTGATAAACCTAGTGTAGGAAGGAACCTCACAAATAGATCTAGAGGGGCTAGTTTTTCTTCTTTACACACCCTGAACAACAATGGAATGGAAGGCATAGCCTGAGGGACTCTGTAGCAGAGAAGGGGATGCTTCCTTGTGTTGGGTGTGTAGATGTTTTAGGAGCCAAGCCCGATCTAGTGTAGGTGTCCATAGGTCAGTGGTTGAGCTCACTAGCTTAGCAGTTCAAGCTTTCCAGATCCTTTGTAGCCTGATAAACCCATTTGTTAGTTGCCTTGGCTAGTCTTTAATATGAATCTTGGCTTGACTGACTGCAATCTGATAAACCCAGCAGTATATTGGCTTGTTGTTTGCATCCTGATAAACCCAATTGTGTTGGCTTGGCTGAGTTTTGTCATATCCTTGGCTATGGGGGAGCCTGCTAGTGTTCCTTATTCCTTGTGGGAATCATGCCCAGCTCGGGGGCAGCAATGATGCTGAGATATTGATGAGTGCACTGACCTATGGTTGGGTGGAACACTGCAGCGAAGTAGCTGGTTGTGTGATAAGCTTATTTCAAGATAAGTATTTCTTGTGTGTAATATTTGCAACTGTATTTTCTTTAATGAATTCTGATGAACATGCTGAATGATTTGATGAATGTATTTGCTTTCGCTATATATTGCATGTTTTACACATCTGTGTAGGTTTTTAAGTTCAATTCATTATATATTAAATTATGGGGCTTATATTGTTCAATTGGTGATGGCCTGAATGATCAAATATGTCCAAGACTTCATTTAACAGGTTGAATTTTCCTTCTGCAACTCTCCTTTTTGCAACTTGAGGGATGCGGGATGCGGAAACATACTTCTGTAAATTTCTATTTCCGCAGATTTCCTTCCGCAACTCTCCTTTCTGCAACTTGCGGGATGCAAGATGCGGCTTCGAGGATCTCTACTTCTGCAAGTCTCTTTTCCACAACAGTCTATTCCGCATGCGAGATGCCGAATGCAGGATCACAATTTCCATATTTCTTCGATTCCGCAAACTCATGATTTTTCACTGTTGATTCTCAGCCATTGATCTATTTCCAGATGCGGAACAGATGGTGACCGTCGATTTTCGTCACAATCTTTCTCCGTCGTTCGATCTCCTCTAAGGTCTTTCTTCGTAGATCGTCGAATTGATCACTGACATGATCAATTTATCTGTTGTTGGGAAGTTGGAGAATTTATCTGCAGACTTGGATAGAGTGAACGCAAGATGAGTTCATGCTTCTATAGATCTCTACAAAGTCAAGAGTCCATCAAAATGCATACAAAATTCAATGAACTTCGAGCTGGATGCTCCTGCAACAATAAAAGCGAGCAGTTATGGTCGCGTTCTCTCTCTAGTGGATGGGAAGGGACATGACAGTGTGGTATCAAAGTATGAATGTTAAGGAGTATTTTCACAGCCATTCCTGATGATTCAAAGAAAAACAAAGGTTCTTTAAGAAATTTTCAATTCTGCATGATAATCGGGGTATGGGTACATGACATAGTGTTTAAAAACACAACTAATCGTAGTTGAAATTTTACATCATTTAGATATAGCATTTATGCATTTTGATGCATTTCATTTCACAAAGAATAACTTACTTTGAGGGATAAATGAGACAATCTGATGACAAAAGCTACACATCCATTCCACAAGGCATCATACAAGCATAAGGGAAGGAATCAAGCCACACACTCTAGAGTCGAGACACAATACAACATGGAGTCCATCATGCACAAAGGTCAAAGTGGGGAAAGGCTCATCAATCTCACAAGTCAAAGTCATAAGTCAAGGATAAAAGCATACATAGAAGTAGACTAAATGTAGGAAGGAAAGCGAAAAGTGATGTCATTCATGGAAAATACAAGGCTAAGTTTGCATAAAGTAGGGAATACTAGTGAGCATATGAAAAGGTCGTAACATTCAGGATCATGAATTTACTCCTAGTAACAAGTTCATGAAACAACCAATAATATATATAGTCACCACTTCCAGTGATTATGTCAAGTCAAAGCTAATAATATGAGCAAGACAGACTAAAGGTAATACACCAATACACATTTATACCTGCTCAACAATACCTCTATCTCTGAATATATAAGCATGATGACCAACTATGACTACTCAAGGAAAAGGAAAAACATATCAACTTCCTGCTCTACTAATTGAAGCATAGCTACACCAAGTCCTCTCAATGGTTCATGCACAACCAAGTCATGAAATGGGACACTACTGGACTACTCAGTGGGATCTACAAATAATTTAGCATCAAAAGAAAAATGTGCTCAACTCAACCTTAGGACTGACTCATGCCTCTAACAGGCCTAATCTGTATCATGGTATCCCCACTACTATGGATGTGACAACATCTGGTTCCAGCTGGGAAAATTTGTCTAAGGGATAGAGTGCTTGAGAACCTCAGAAATCTCTCATCCACAACACCCATGTCATCAATCCGCCATCATGCACCTGATCATATGTTTTGTCTTTAATATGTACATGTTCCTACATCAAGCAGACATTCTACCAATCTCTACAGACCACATGTCAGTGGGAATATATATATATATATATATGAAATCAAAACTAAAGTAAAATATGTTGAAACTAAATGTTGAAAGTAAATGACATAAAATAAACATTTAATCTAATCAAACACACTGAAGTAAACAGAGTGCAAAGACTCAAATCAAACACAACACTCAAAAAAAGAAAAAAGGCACTGAAATCCTACTACTCAAGTGAGCTTAGTCAATCATACCTACCCTACTCTAACTAATCAGACAAGTGCTAAGTAAAATCATACATCCAGTGTAAGCACCTGCCGAATGGATCAATTAGTATTTCTTTTCAGGTAATGGTGTAACAAGTCAAAGATGGCTTGGAAGTAATGTGCATGAAAATTGATGTCATTCTAACTTGTTGTATGAATATCAAAGAAATACCTGGATATTGCAAGATAACACCATGCTAGGGCTGAAATTGACTTTTGCAAGCTTCCTCCATCCAAACCCCAATAGGATCATAAAAACTGTGCAAGTTTAAAATTGATGGAAGAAAATAATATATCAGATGATTCAACCCTCCTAAACTATCATTATTTCCCTCATTTAACCTCACGGGACACACAATTTTGCTCACTCCATGAAAAATTGATGAAACAAACGGAAACAAATTGTAATGTAACGAAATTGAGATTGAGATTGACCCACTTGTTCAATAATGGAGAAAAGATGAAATTGATCTTTATACACATTCTACAACCACCCATAATAAATATTGATAAATTGAAAAGTGTTTTCATCAAATATGCCTAAAAGGGGAAATGAGGCACTTTTTCTCCAATTATGCGACAATGCTCATACTCCTGACTGAAATTATCGTAAGTAATAGCTTGATTAGAGCGCAAACCCATACAAGAAGACTGGAAAAGTTGGGATGATAGGGTGGAATAAAATATTGAAAACAAATACTCTCTCCCAGATGGCTTGGAATGATTGAACTTGAAATTTGATAAGAGGGAAATTCTTTCAAACCAATGGTGTTATTGATTCCAGGAATGATTTCAAATTTTTGAATAGGATCAAAATTCACTCAATGGGATGCTATCAAGGAAAAATACCAATTCGTCTTGATCAAGGTTTGAATGAGGGATACTATCAATATCAATCAAATTATTCTTTGAGGGCTCTTTGTAATTGATTAAGGAGCTTGAAAGGTGCAACAAAGAACACTCTTGGTCATGTTGATTCGCATCCATACTATCACTAGGTTTCTCATTGATTTGATTTTCAATCACACAATAATCACATGACACGTCCAACACATCATAACTATCCTCATCCTTTTATTCAATGTTATGATATGAGGGTGAATTAAAATTAGGATCTTCCAAACATTGGTTCGAATTATCACCAGCATGCAATGATTATGGATTTGTTCTCCTAAAGGTGCTTGGATGGACTCGCAAATGGGATGCTCAACCTCATATTTGTCTTGATTGTAATCATTGGGATCCCATTTGTAAGTAAGACATAACTCTTTATCTGTGCCTTCTTTGGGTAATGATGAAAAAGAATTATGTATGATCCTATCGAGCTCCCCTTCTAGGTCAATATTTAGGTCAAACTCTTGATAGGATGAACTTTACTCATTGTCACCATGAGGTTCATAGAGGATAGTCTTAAAATACTTAGTGAGATTCTTATAAATGGAAGGATCGCTTAAAATATCAATCAAAGGAACACTCATCATTGGCTCAAGAGTAGAGGAATCAATATGATGAGGAAAATCATTACTTATTTCATCATAGTTTAACAGATCCTCATAAACAAAGTCATTGCTTGATTGTTCCTCTATGGATTCATCAACATTTCCAGCCCATTCCTATTTTATAAAATTAGTAAACATGTCATATCCAATGATTGATCCCAAATCTAAATGGTCAAACTATAACCTGACATTTCCTCTTAATGATTCACCTAAGGATCGCATATAAACATCTTCATCATCTACACCTATAACTTCGATATAATCCTGAAATATTTGCAAATGATTTTCAATATATATGGCATTATTTCCATATAAATAAGGCAACTTTTTAATGTAATTATCTGGTATAGGATGAGACACCCCATATGTTTCATAGAAGTCAAAAGGTGATGGATTAGCTTGCGTTCTAAGTACTCTAGTTTTTTTCTTGAGTTTTGCTTCTGATGTCTAACTTGATTAAGATAATCATTCAACCGACTAATCTGGTACAATCATGGTACATGACTCAAACAACTAGGGGCTGTAATATCTCTTATGGAGTGAATCCACATGAGAAGAGACATAGTCAAGATGTCTGAGACTATCAAAGACAATCAGATACTCGAGAAAAGTTATAGCCTAGATTGCTGGGGAACAATCAACCTCTTGAAGAGGTTAGATAGCCATATAGTTGGCTAAGTGGGGTACTGTGGTATAAGAAAAATGATAAATGAAAACACTGTGAAAGTGGTAAGGCCTTGAGAACATCACGGAGAATGGAAATTTCACAGAGAACTTCTCTAGATAGTAGAAGATTCTAGAAGTCAGCAAGTGTTAAAGATTGACAATGGAAAGATGAGATTTCTTTTTGAATAGATATTACACATTTAATGTGTTGTAATATTTTGTATATGATGGATTTCAAATCCATGGTTTCTAGTTTAGGGAAACTATTATATCTTATGCTATCCGACTTTTGTTTTAATTCAAATACTAGCTATGTATGTTACAAGAAGTACGACAAAAGCAAAAGTGTATTGCAAATAGTACTACCTACCAAGAAGGAGCGTAGCTTGGGAAGCTACTTGCTGGGTTAAAATCTCAAGTCTATAGCTTTCCAAAAACCTTGTGTTTTGTGATAAAATAGATTGAGACACAGTTTCACTTCATTAGAGACATGGTTTAGTAAGGTAAGACTTCAGTGAAGAGAAGATTGCAAGAATGAGGATGCGTTAACAAAGCCTATGTTTGTGATGAAGTATAGGTACTTCTGAGACAAGCTTGGTATGGAAAAGAATGCCTCCCTCGTTGAGAGGGAGTGTTTAATGTACAACATCAGGAGTCACTCTCCATGCTTGTGAGTAATATGAAGTCAAAATTGTGAGTAATATCAAGTCGGACTTGTGAGTAATATCAAGTCATATATCCTCATGTGTTTGAGGTGGTGATGTTGTAAAGTATTCTAGTACAAGGATGTGGAATTATGAGTAATATCAAGTCAGAATTTTGAGTAATATCAAGTCATGATTCTCATATGGTACCTATGAGGTGGACCTCTAGTTATAGAGGTGGGCTTGTGGGTATATTAAGTCAGATTCTCATGCGGACCCCAGTTATAGTGGGTACCCTTGGGGTGGGCCTCCAGTTATAGAGTGAAATGCTTTGTATGTTGAAGCATAAATGTTATGTGATATATTACTAACCATGGTCTTTCAAGATGGATAAAGCTATTAAGTCTCCTATAGAGACTAGCCACTTGTAGAGTGAATTACTTTAGCATATGACTATATGGTCCAAGAGTAATATAATATGATAATAGCATGTGACAATTCTTCTGGGTGAAATTTGATATGATAAAAAAATTAAGTTAACACATGTAGACCATGCAGTAAGATAAAAGATAAAGATATAAGCATAGAGAAAGAAAGAATTCGAATTGCCTAAAGAATGACTAAAGTGAACTTGAATTGTAGGCTTCAGTTATAAATATTCGGTGAATATTGTTGAGCTTCAGTTAAAGACTCAATATGTGCTTCAATTAATTAAAGAAATCATAATGATCATTCTAGCGTAAATCAATCAACATGATTAATCTAATAATAAATAAGTGTTAAGAAAGATAGTCCAATTAACTGAAGTGTTTACACTTTAGTTAAACTAAAAGACGACACTTAGGTTAATCAAAAGACGACACTTCAGTTAATACAATGTTTGCATGTTGATACTTGAGTTAAAGCACAAAGACACTTATGTTAGCATGTTAACTAAGTGATCAAACATTCACTTAGATAATGAGTTCACTTCGATGTTAGTTAAACACCAGTTAATGTCAAAGCTGAAAGGCATAAAACATACTTTATGCATGATGGATATTTCAATGTACCAATATTATTAGTCATGAATGCAATTCACAATTTTGGTGCATGTGTGCACTATTGGCATACAACCATTCACCCTAGTTTGCATGGCAGTGTTTTGGGCTTGCTAATAATGTGCTGGTAAGATGGAAAGTTGATACATCTGATTATTATTTCTCTATTACTCAATATTCTCTCTTATCTAGCACCAGGGGTGCCAAAAGACAATATGTTATTGTGTAAAATCCATTCTCTCCGATTATCATATTATGCTATGAAGAGTTGTTGGTTTTTTCATCCTCGTTATTTTGAGGGTTTTCCCAGGGTACATCTTGTGTTGTGGATGAATGATTTGTGTGATTTAATATTCTATTGATTCCAGTGTTTAGTTA
>LPNX010944814.1:436065-455740 GCA_001517045.1 Pseudotsuga menziesii
TATATAAAGTTTATTTTTCAATATATTTACTAACCTTATCTATATCTATATGATATACCCAATCATGAGATGTTTCTTCCACTTTATAATATAAAAACCATAAATGTAATTAATCATGGTATCTATACTTATATGTAACTATGTTTCACATAATCAAACCCAAATTGAAAATACATATTACTTCACCAACTTATACTTAAAATAACACTATGTTGTACTTGTAGAAAAAAAATACCAAATTATATTATACAGTGAATCCACCTTTTGTAGATAAATATTCCACCCTAAAATATAAACATAACACATGATTAACTTTAATTATAATTTCAGTATTCTTAATAATATTTATTTTGGTAATTAAACTTTAGATCACATAACCATGTTTTTCAAATGAAAATTAAAGCATAAAACTTCTAATACACTACTTTCAAGAAAAATAATGAGTAAATCCATTTTTTTGTCCCAAAAAGATTATATTCTTTTTCAATAAGAAAAAAACTATAACTTGTTATTCAACATCAGGAATCAAAATTACATAGGATGCTTCTCCATAAGTTCCGGAAACTACTATGGGTATGTCTCTCCAAAATGGTTGAGAATCATGACAAATAACTATAAAAACAATTTAGTAAACATCACATTAAAATATTTTAGACTTTCTTACATCATTCTATACGGCCATCAAAGGATACAAAAAAATAATTAATGAAAACTAGAAAATTAGAAGACATATTATGTCCCCACATCGACTAAATCGCCATCGATGATGTCCTCATAGTAAAAGATACCATCCATACATCCCGCATATTTTTTTGATAGCCAATCCTCCTTACAATTGTACATTAAATATGGGAGAAAGTGATAAAAGAAAACCATTCATTCAATTCAAACACACACTTTTCCCAATGGTCAAGCTTTAACACTTGAAGCATCTAATTACTTGAAACCCAATCAATCACAACTTTGGAATCCCAAACTATATGTATTTCAAGGATACCTCTTTTTCTGGAAAACCACCGAAGGCCCCATAAGGAAATGAGTTCAACTTTAGTATTGTTACCCATTCCATCTCCCATCCACAAATTTATAATGTGATCTTTCTTGATTAATACAACCATTCCATTTCCGCACACCACATCCTTAGCAACACCATCAAATTATCCATAGGGAATATCATCAGTAAGGTGAGGAGAAATATGGATTCGATCTCTCTTTTGTATATCTTCCTTAAATTATTCAAAGAGATAGTTGGAAACCATTTAACAAATAGAGCATAATATAGTTTTAGCATCATAAAAATATATATTTTTCAAGATTTCCAAGTCTCCCAAGCAATGAATAAAGGAAGTTCCTTAAATTTGACTCTTTTTTGGAACCAATCATACATACAGTCCTGGAAGTTTGATGTTCCCCATTCATCATGTATTTTTAACAATATTTTATCTTCAATCCAAACAGATTTAGTAAAAGAGAACATAATAAAAAGGTGAGAAATAGTTTCCTCGTCAGTTTTTCATAATACACATATCCCGGTCCATAGAATCTCTATAGAGAATATTATCCCAGGTAAGTATCTCATTCTCTATGCACAACCATATAAATCATTTCAGTTTTAATGGAATTCTCCATTTCCATAAATATTTAGCCCACCATTTGGGAGGAGACTTTACTTGGTTGAAAGTAATAGCTTCATAAGATTTTTTGGTCGTAGTCACTCCATTGGCGTCTTTCCAATCCCATACTAATATGTCTTCCTTATCACTTAACCTTATACCAAATCTATTTAAATTCAAAATATACTTATTCCATTCGACAACAATATCACCTGATGGATCCAAGTCATTTTCCAATAGCCAATATGAAGAGGAAGTCGACATATATTTCCTTTTAATCCGGGCCAAGATTTGAATGTTCAATTTTGAAATCTTATCCAAACAACCATAAGATAATATATAACGCCCATCATCCCCAATAAAAGGATCAATGCCAATATATACTTGTGTACCCTTCCAATAACCCAACCGAGCCATTCTCCAATCGTTGGAAATGATTTTATTAAGGCTCTCCCAATGATTGAGGCATTAGTAGAAGTCTTGTGTGGACAACGAATCCATTGTGCAATCGAAAAAATGATGTATTCCAATTTAAGAAACCTTCTCCATAATCCTTCCCCAAATAGTCCCCTCCAAATACTTTTGAGGCTTAATGCATAATTAAATTGAGCAAGATGTTTCAACCACCTTCCACCCAAATTATTTGGAAGGGAAATACTTTTCCAAGAGGAAAGATGAAATTTTGATTGTTCCATATTTCCAACCCAAATGAAATGGAATATCATATTCGTAATTATTTTACTGATAACAGAAGCCATGATCATGGCCAGAGAGAGCCAATACATCGATATACTTTTTAAGACAAACTTGGCTAAGATGAGACTTTCTCCTAAGGATAACCATTTGAAAGTTTATTGACTAATTCTCTTCTCCACTTTTTTCAGTAGCCAGTTTCAATCCTCAACCTTATAACAATTGGTCATCAAGAAATAACCCAAGTATTTGAACCCATCCTCCAACTTTGACATATGAAATGGAAATAATTGAGATATGTGAACACACACATATGAATCCAAACAATTATATATAAACATATAATTTTGGGCACTTACAACCATCCATGAGGTTGCACAAAAAGAGTTAATTATAGAATGATAGCATTCCCACTTATAATTTCACCACCCCTAAACAATAAAACATCATCTATGAACAATAAGTGGGAAATGTAAAGATATTGATATATTTTTATACCTTTAATCCTATTATCCATCTTATAACATGGTTTCTATTGAAAAAATAAGTGGGAGAACCATTGATTAAGATGGAAAAAAATGTATAAGTTATACAATTCATTATCCAATTAGTAACTAATATTGGCAACCCAATCTGAATAAGGATAAATTGCAGAAAGGTCCAATTAACACAATCATAATCTTTACTTAAGTCCATTTTTAAAATACAGGCTCTTATATCTTTTGTCTTGATTGAATGTAAACATTCTTGTGCTACACTAACTGCATCAAGGATCTGATGGTTAGATAAAAACCCAAATGCTCCATTGAAATATGTTAGGCAAAATTGGCCTGATTATGTTAGATATGTTCTCGGTGATTACTTTATAAATCAAGTTACAAAGTGAGATGGGATTGTAATCATTGAAGGAATGAGGTTTATCACTCTTTGGAGTTAAGGCAATAAAGGTGGCATTCATGTTCCCAGGTACATATCCCTTTCACCTGTATTCTTCCATAGCTCCAACAAGATCATTGCCAACTAGATAAAAAAGATGTAAGAAAAACTTAACAGTCCAACCATAGGGTCCAGGGATCTTTTCCTTGCCAATTTTTTTCCGAACATTTTTCACTTCCTCAAATGTATCCCTCTCACAAATATTGGCTCCTTCATCCTAGGAAAAAAATATGTGAAAGTGCTTCAAAAATTTCAATTGATAAGATAAATTTGAGGCATTATCTTGCTTATAATTTTACTTGAAGAAACTAACAACTACGGACTCTAAAGTCAATTGTTCAACAAATAATACACCATTTTAGTCATATAGGTCCTATATTGGATTGTGAAATCTCTTATGATTGGTATAATGATGAAATTATTTTGTGTTATTATCCCCTTGGGACAACCAAGTAGCTCAACTTTTGAGCCTACACGACTCTTCATCTTGCTTAAGAATCTTCGCCTTCTGTACTTCCAGACTAATCATCTTTTCTTTTCTGATTGTCGAAAATAAATCATCATCCACCAACTCAACAACTACATCAATCTCCTTTTCAATCTTCAACAACTCACATCTATTAACCACCTTCTTGTCTTTCTCCCACTTGATGACATCCTTGTTCAGCATCTTGAGAGTCTTTACCAATCAGAGTATCAGGGGTAAAGAAGATTCTTGAGAGTAACGAACCCATCTATCATTAAAAAACTCACAAAAATCGAAGTCTTCAATCCATGTATCGTTAGATTCAACCCAAGATTAGAATTTTCCTAGACAATCACAAATCTCTTGAGCCATAAAAAACTTGTCTAACCTTTTTGCAATACCTGTTTTCCCAGTCTGCCCATTACACCAGGTAGGGACCATAATATTTGGGACAATATCAATTAATTTGGAATTATCAAACTAAACCCTAAGATATTCCACCAATGAATCAGTTACATTTCATGAGCCCCAAATTCAGTAGAAGACAACATAAAATTCAAATCACCTGCTACAGTCAAGTAGGAATAATTTAAAATCCCTGCTTGTACAATCTTGTCCTATAAAACCTCTCTATGTTAATAGGGTCCATATACATTTAAGACCCTGATGATATGATCCATCCCAAAAAACTTTCCTTCAATCATTAAACCTACAATAGTTGCAAAATAATTGAAATTAGCTACTGTTAGATTCCAGGAAACCAAAATATCACCAGATTGTTCTCTAGCATCAATACCACAACAATTCCATAAAGGTAATATCCTCAAGAATAAATCACATGCCTTAACTGAATATACCATCGTTTCTTGTAACAAAAAACCCCCATATTTGTTGGAAATACAAAGGGGGGGGTGAATTAGTATTGATCACTTTTTACAATTTCAAACATTAATGATATCATGTAAACATTAATAATTAACAATGCCATTCATAATCACATAAACCATAGACAGTGAACAAGATATTTAATGTGGAAAACCCAAATGGGAGAAAACCATAAAATGCTTTTCTTATATCATGTCAAGATTAAATTCATAGGAAGCCCCAACTTCCAATATTCTCCAGAACCAACTAGAAGGATGCACCAACCTTATGATTTACAGGCACCAACCTGAAGGAAGATCAAACTCCCTGATTTACTGATCACTCAACAGTTGGCATGTTATCGAACTTAGACAAGTATAGCACTTCGAATACTTCGACACAACTAACTTTGACAGGTTCAGTATCAACTTCAACAAGTCTGAACCTTGACACAACCGACTTCAATAAGCTTGACAGGTCTCGCGCTCAACATACATCATCTTGGCATGCCTTGTCGCCACCGATGACAGTCGGACATCGACAGATTGTCTTTATGTATTACAGTTGTCTGTGAAAGATGAACTTCTAAACCATTATAACTTCTTGTAACAGGTAGTCACCCAAGCATCTCATCATTCTATATAAACATGTACACTATTTTAACAATCAATCAACCTTCATGGAGAAGAAGTATTAATAGGAATTGGTTCGAATTCTTGTATATTGTCTATGTGCATACTTTCTGTTGATCTAGTATATTTCCTGCTTTACTTATTCTTTTTAGCTTCTGCCATAACATTTCTTGAATTCTTCAGTCGAACTGTTGTCCCCAGCATGCACTTGGACACGACCTGGATTAGGTAGGTGGAGTATTAGCTCAACGTCTTCAGACTCTCACGAAGGACTAGAGAGCTGGAAGAACCAGTTACATGAAGTATCACTTAGGAAGTGTGCATGAATCACTCATTCGCTGAGATGGGTAGCAACATAAGTATATAATCTACCGACATATGAAGGACTACCTAAGTTGGTAGTTTTTATCAGTGAATTTGAAGACAGAGTATCCGAACCCAACACTTATTGGCACTATAATAGGCACTGAAGAATACTCTCGTAATATGGTGGGATACACACAAGCCGTCGATAGCAGACTGGAAAATATGTCGACGAATGATTAAATTTCGATTCGGGGAGGACGAATACTACCAAGGAAATAAATACAATGGAAGAAATAATCCAAGCGACCATTTGATAACATGCCAAACAGCATGGCGACCAAGGCCAAAGGAGGAATGGGTTCACGCGGTCATCCATACGCTGTATGAAATGCCACAGAGATGGTATTTTTTGCAGATATGTGAAGGGAAACAACAAATTGGGAAGAACTAACTATTAGATTCAACCATACTTTCAGTTTCATGAACAAAATACCATTCATCCATAGTGCACTACAAGATATCCGCAACAAAGTATTGGAGATAGTTCTGACAGAGCTACCGACGGGATCACAATGGACACCAACACCGCAGATGATGATGAAGTGTTAGAATGTGTCGGAAGAACCTGATGATGAAGATGATCTGAGAGCTCTCGATATTACAGAGTCGAATGGAAGTTGCGACATCAAAGCACTAGAAATGCCATGTGACAAATTCAAGCAATTGTTGAAGATAAAGAAGGTTAAGATTGGGACAATAGAAGACCCAAATTTTGTTAGTATTGGAGATTACTGGGATGATTCAGTGATGGGGAAAGTCACCGATCTACTACATGAGTTTCAGGACTTATTCTCAACCAATTTTTTCGAGATGAAAGTCATTTTAGGGGATTTTAGTGAAATGAAGATTCCTCTAAGACCTGATGCAAAAGTGATAAAGCAACAACCATATAGGTTGAATCCAAGATAAAAAGAACGTGTCAAAGATGAATTAGAGTAGATGTTGGATGCAGAAATTATTGAGCCTGTCGAGGAATCAGAATGGATCATTTCGATGGTTATGGAAGACAAAAATATTGGTCAAATCTGGATCTGTCTTGATCAAAGGAAATTGAATGACGCAAGTCTCCATGATCCATTTCCGATGCCATTTACTAACGAAGTGCTAGAAGGAGTTGGAGGACAGGAAATCTATTTATTTACGGATGGATTTTTAGGCTATCATCAGATAAGGATTGTGAAGGAGGACATACAAAAAATGACTTTCATGACAGAATCGGGATGTCTTCAGTACGAAGTGGTGCCGTTCGGTCTTAATAATGTGCCTACGATTTTTTCAAGGTTAGTTGTTGCTGCATTCAAATACTTCATGCATAAATTCCTAGTAGTTTATATGGACGACTAGACCGTTTATGATTTGGTAAAATACCATACTACGAACGTTTGATTGATGTTGGAAAGGTGTTGAAAACATCAGATTTCATTGAATCTAAAGAAATTTATATTTTGTGCACCATTTGGAATCCTATTGGCACACATTGTATGTAAGAAAGGCATGTTGGTTGATCCCGCCAAGATTGCGATAATTGTCGACCTACCGACACCAACGACTGTAAAACAGTTAAGGGAAACATTGGGCCACACAAGGTATTGCCATAATTTTATAAGGGGGTATGCAATGATCACTGCGTCGATGTAAAAATTATTAAAGAAATATGTGAAGTTCAAGTGGAACGACGAGAACCAGAGGAGCCTCGATATGCTAAAGCAAAAGATGGTCGCGGCACCAATATTAGTTTTTTTGGATTGGACAAAGGAGTTCCATGTCCATGCCAATGCTTTGTCAATCACATTAGGATTAATATTGGCCCAACCAGGAGAAGCATCAATTGACCACCCGATTTCATTTGTAAGTCATAAGTTGTCTACTGCGGAAAAAAACTACACGACGACATAAAGAGAAGGATTGATGATGGTGTATGCATTACAAAAAATCCACCACTACATTTTAGGAGGGAATTTCAAAATGTTTACAAATCACTTAACATTGAAGTACTTGGTTAATAAGCCTATGTTGGGAGAAATATATGTCGGTGGTTGATACTTATATTCTAAGAATTTTATTTTGAGATCATTGTGAAACCCGAACGATTGAACATAGAACCCGATCATCTATCAAGGATAGAGTCAGGTGAAGAACCAAGCAACATAGAGGATGGTTTACTTGATGCACGACTATTTATAGTTGGAATGGTAGATAGTGATAAGAAACAACTAGTTGTTAGATCCGTTGAATTCCAAATGATCATAGGGAAGCTATACAAGATGGGGCCAGATAAAATTTTGCATCGATATGTTCTTCTGCATGAGAAGGAAAGAGTGTTGGCAGAGGCGCACGATGGGATTGCAGGATGATATTTATGGAGGATGTGCAACCTCTAGAAAAATACTTAAACTTGTATTATGGTGGCTGACAATACATGGCAATGCCACAGATTATGCTAAAAGCTACAATGTATATCAAATAACGGGGAAACCATCGCAGAGAGATGAGATGTCGTTAATACCTCAGGTAACACTACAACCATTCAAAAAGTGGGCAAGTTATTTCTTGGGACCTATCAATCCACTAGGAAAAAGAACAGGTTCAAGATATATCATCACTGTGACTGATTATTTGTCGAGATGGGATGAGGCAGCACCGGTAAAGGATTGCAGAACTGCGGCAGTAGCAAGGTTCCTCTTCGACAATGTGGTTACCCAATTTGGATGCCCTAAGATATTAATGAGTCATCAAGGAGATCACTTCGTAAATCAGACAATCATAGCAATGACTGAGGAATTCCAGATACATCACAAGAGAAGTACTCCATATCACCCACAAGCAAATGGAGCAGTAGAGACGTTCAACAAGATATTGGAAAATGCACTTACTAAGGTATGCGATGCAAATCAGGACGATTGGAATCTGGAAATCCTTGCGATACTATGGGCCTACAGAACAACATGTAAAATACTGGAAAACCAGACACCGTTCAAGTTGGTTTATGGAAAAGAAGTAGTTATGCCGATGGAAAATATTATCCCCATTCTATGCTTAGTAGCAGTAACATGAATGAGTGATAAAGGAGCAATTGAAGAAATACTGATGCAGTCATTACGCCTCGAAGAGGATTGCTTCATTAGAGGTTTTCATCAGCAAGTAGAGAAGGATTGAAAAAAAGAATGGCATGATCACCAGGTAAAGACAAAATACTTCCAGCATGGAGATATGGTTCTCCTCTACGATAACAAGTTTACGAAGCACCCAGGTAAGCTTCAGATGCATTGGTTTGGTCCCTGCATCATAAATTTCTTTACCGATGGAGGTGTGATGTAGTTGCAACTATTAGACGGGGTAATTTTTCCAAAACTTGTGAATGAGAGTTGTCTAAACACCTATCGAGATATCCTGACATGACACCAATGCTAACAACTATGACTTAAAAAAATGAATCATGGAAATTCTAAAGGAAATCTCGTCGAAAGTAAGAGAAGCAATGAGAAAATTTGAACAACGATATGGTTTGGAACTTGTCGATATCAGACGAGGGTCGAACTAGTCAAATCAGGAAATAAATGAAGCAATTACACCAGGCATAGCGATGACGTAGGTTGGAAAACCTGCATCTAATAACCAATACATGCATTGTATTTACAGAATCGATGGAGGATTTGGTCAATCAAAGAGGGATTTGGAAATGATGCCCCAAATCTCTTGCACAAAAGGATTGGAGGCTATAAAATTAGGATGTTGGGTATGGTTTGACCCATTGTGCAGTTCAAGAGGAAGAATCAGAGTGAAGAGAAGAATATTCAGGAGAAGTGTAAGAGAGAAGAGAAGTGTTGCAGAGGCCATGGCTCATATTATTTCGAGCACAAGTACAGATGAAACACCATTTACGAGGGCATCTATAGTGGAAGAACAATCGAAGATCATGTCCGAACCAAAGTGATTGATTAGGAAGAAAAGGAGTGCCACTCATCCGATCACTCTGAACAGAATAACCAAGACGACCCGAAGCTCGATCAGGGGGGCCGTAGTAGAGGGAGAAGCAGGTCCATCGACCATGGTGGAAGAGGAAACAAAGGCAAGGGGAAAAATACAAGTGCCAATGATAGAATAAATCCTAGGGTACATACCCCTGAGAAAGGAATGGTAAATAATGATACCAATTGGAAAAAATACCAAGTACACCATCAAGATGCCCACAACACCTAAGGGCGTCCATGTAATGAAAAACATAGTGCCATAGCTACAGAAGTTACAGTACAATGACCACGACATACTGGAATTCCCGGAATGAACCAAGAGAATGTACCAAGAAATAGCACATAGTGAAGTAGGTCCGATCACCAGAGAGACAACACAATGGAAATTGGGGCTGCAACTGTTCGGGATGTTTTTGATCATCTATATGCCACATTTTGGACGATCCACCGAAGTTAACGCTTGAGTGAAGAAACTATTGGCTTGATTCTACGACGAATATTTATTGTTGGGCATAAAGATCCCAATTATAGTCAACTTGATATCCCAAATCACAGGCCTACCCAAGGTGAGGGTCAATTTGTCGTAGTACTTATAAGGAAAGGACAATGGCAAGAAACTAACAACAAAGTTGAGAAACAAGTACGGGGTCAGGAAGGATTCTAGAGCCTACACGATCGACACAATTGACGATCAGGCAATCAGAATCATAGAAAAATGGCTGACAATAAAGATTGTAAGGAAGAACCGACCCCGACAATGTACATTAGGGGTCATCACATCAACAGAGCAATGCATAGTAGGGGTAAAAATGAATTGTTCCATTTTCATGTTGAACGAGCCGATGGAGGATGCAGTGTTAGTGCAAGAGGATGATAAGATGTTCACATACTACTGGATTTTAATACTCATTGCGCTGGTTGTATGGATGGAACCGACACACTACCAAGGAATGGAGGTTGACATTGTCAAAATTTTCTGAGGATCAAGGTATAAAAAATTGTGGGAGCTCAACGACAGAGAAAGGAAAACTACCAACAACATTCAGTTCTAGCCTTTACTTAGACACACTGCGGGAGGAAGTAGTCAAGGTGTCGTGACTAACATAACAAGCCACAAAGAAGTATCAAAGGATTTCACAATTTTCGATGGGACCCCATGCCATACACATTCAGACATGGGAAGATCTAGAAAATAAATGGCTTACGATGTAATATAAGCTAACTGACGAAGAGCTAGATGCCATCATAGAGGAATTTATTGCGGAATGGAAATTTCCATTAAGCAATGAAGAGTCATTGGACTACCAATGGATATCCCAAAAGATCAAGATGAGCCCAAGGAACCAGAGGATGAAGAAAATTCACAAGATGAAGCATCATCAAAAACTCCAATGGAATCAGAGTTAGATAAACCGCAAGAAGAAGTGCAAATGAAGCCGCGGTTCGAGCAAGGTGAGAGGAGCAGAACTGCAGGACTCTTCGACTACCAAGTGAACAAAGTATTGGAAACGATCACTACAAAAACTGATGAGAATTAGGAGAAGGTGACACAACATGCAATGGTATATTTCCATCAGGTCACAAAACTACCACAGACACTCATAAATGCAGTACTTGAGATAGGAATACTGCAAGAAGGAACACTACAAAGGGTGGTCGAAGTAGACATCGAAACAAAAGTGCGACTGGTATGGATTCTTCCACATGCAATCACAACAGGAGATGAGGATGCATATGCTATACTATGAGGGCACAACCTGATCAGTATCGACCTGAACTTGGAAAGGAAGAAGCACAATTGGCAGCATTGAGGGGATAGCTTAAAACAATGCCCCCACTTGCACAAGTCACCAAGGCGTTAGAACTAAAAGAGTTGTAGTAGTGTGTTGACAAGCCGCGTATAAGGAACCAACAGAGAACGACACATTTGTATGAACTTCAGGGTACAAGAAAATAATTGGTGCTCAAGGCCATGGAATAAATAACGAATACCAAGGTGGAGTTGAACAAAGTACAACAGATGAGCGAGGAGCACCCGACAAAACAGAAAGTGGAAGGGTACACAACACTTAGGGCGATGGACAGACAAGT
Organism: Pseudotsuga menziesii; assembly: GCA_001517045.1. Classification (NCBI taxonomy): domain Eukaryota; kingdom Viridiplantae; phylum Streptophyta; class Pinopsida; order Pinales; family Pinaceae; genus Pseudotsuga; species Pseudotsuga menziesii. The sequence continues at coordinate 447,698 of LPNX010944814.1, forward strand.
TGTTGACCAAGTCAAAACATAGTACGATGACTTCAACACAAAGTTGAATGCATAGGTTGTTTCCAGTGGAGGTGGCTCAAGGACGAGCCAAAAGTTTGTGTCGGGAGTCTGTTGGCACAGGGGTGGAGCACACAAAGTGTGGTGCCACCACTGACAGGAAGGGAATCAACAAGGACAAAGGTCAACCGTAGAGGATAAATAAATAGATGAATAAGGATATTTTTGTTGAATTAGTTAGTGATTGGTCAAGTGGACCATTTTGTAACAACCAAGTGAACCTATAAGTAGATTTAGAATGGTAAATATTAATTCATCATGAAGGATATTGTCTTTGGTGATCCATTTTTTGCATTGATTGTACGAAGAGACTTCCTTATGAATTGAATTTGATCGGCATTTTGGATCTTCTGGGTTGTAATGTCTTGTTTCTGTGGTTTATGTTGTATATGAATAGGTTTTGGGTATCAATTCTATTTTATACTCTTTTCTGCATTATTGGGTGAGATCTGTGTCGATCTGCAATGGATCAAATACGTTGATGAATATGAGTTGATGAATGATTATGCTACATCTGGATTTTTTCCCTTTAATGTTATGTGAATGATGTGAAGTATCACACTACTTTTTAATTTAATGTATGTTGATATCTTTGTTGATATGAATATGGGTTAATGTATTTGTGAATCGTAACGATAAGTATATCTGGTTAACAGTGTGGTTGCATTGTATTAATTGCAATCCTGGATTTTTGGGTGATGTTGCAATTGGGTAGAAGATAATGTGAAGTCCTCTTCACACCATGGAAACTTTGTTCCTGCATCCCTCCCTCAGACATATTGGGTGAGACTGCGCCTGCTCTGCAGGTGTTACTAGGAAGGGTAAAACCTTTCTAGTTCGATGTTTAGGGAGTCTGTGTCGATGGTTGTCAACAATAGTGCAAAGTGAACCCCTGTCGACATAACGGTGTCAACACTAGTGAAATGTTATCATATGTATTAAACAAAGTTTAGAGACACTCCAGTAAACTACCAAGATTTATCTATATTTGTATGCCTTTGAAAAAACATTAGGATAATTCTACAATGATTTCCATGATACTCTTTTTGTGCAGGCCTTAGAAGTTTTACTATCATTTTGGTTCTCATAAGCCTCCAAGCCAATGTCACTTTTGAAATGTTAGACAATAACTTAAGTGATAAATTTATTTGGCTCTATTTTTATCATCTGGGAATGAAATTGTCCTTAGTATGAACCAACAAATCCATTTTCCTTGTAAATTCTTTTTTGGACTCTATTTAGTTACTCTAGCATTGATACGAGGAGTTTACTTTTCTATCCATGTTATTTGGAGATTTTACATCATAATATATTGGGATCTAAAAGATTAAACTTGGCTTCCATTTCTAGTAAAACATTAGCTTTATGAAATGCGTTAGCTATATATATATATATAATTTTTTTCCTTGGAAAAAATCGTAAATTTATTTCTATATAAGAACAAAATTGCATTCATAGCAAAAACATAGTTAGCCTTCGTTGCCCATGCATTGTATTGTTTACATATAGAGCAAAAAATACCAAAGTGGTAGTATATTATGTCTGAACATTAGATGGCTTTGTATAGCCGATCACATAAAAACATAGAAAGACCTATAATAAAAACATAAATGTATATGTAGTTTAGTGTTGTTGTGTAGTAAAGAAGTACAACCCATTCTCAAGGATTCATATATAATCCATCATGGAATGGGTGATGGAAATATCTGTAGACCTGACCCTATGAATGTTCCTCGACCTACCAAGAACCCAATGGAAGCTGCGTGCCTTCCTTGGAAAAATGATCGTCTATCCCATTCCGTTCCCTGTATACATGAGTGAAAGTAATGTTGTCAAATAGTTGCTTCAAACCCAAAGCATCTACAAGTAAAGGAAATAATATCATAATATAAAAATGTTGAATTTCTTTCATCCAGCTGAGTATGATCATAGAATCCCCGAAAACCTATAGTATCAAGCAACCTTTTTCCAAGGAAAAGAGCATGAGATGTTTGACTGAGAGCGGCTTCACATAATTATTAGTACCTCCCTGGGCCAATAGAGAACATAAATAAATGATCTTCAGTTAGATATAGAGCTATACCCCCCCACACTTCACAGGTTGATCTTGTTATGCCCCATCAAAGAAGCTGCACGGCCTGCCCCTATCAATCTCTTCAAGACAGATCATTCTGAGCCCCCTCATCCTCCCGGTCACTGGGTAGAAACCCAAAATGGCTACACTATTTCCAGCAACGATCTCTAGTAGAGTAAATTTTTCTTGGAATATAATGGCGTTCCTGGAAAGCCATATCCCCCAGGATACAATGACAGGCAACGCTTTGAGGTTTGGGTTTCGAGCATCGTTAAAACATGAGGAAAAACCATCGTCGATGGAATCCCCCTTCCAGAATCCAAGACCCCGAATGCTACATAAAACAAAGTCCCATACTTGTTGAACATAACAACATCCCAAAAAAAGATGTCCAACAGTTTCATTAAAGTTCGAACACAAAATGCAGTGGTCAAGCCCGACCTAACCCCGAGACTATAATACCTCCCAAGAATGTAATACCTCCCAGGTAGGTACCTTGTATTTAGGGATGGCCCGAAATAATAATTTTGCTTTTGTCGGGCACCGCAACTTCCATAGACACCCACACCACCAACATATTTCAGAGAGACATCCAAATAAGATGGAGAGAGACATCCATTTGGAATCAGGGATGGTTGCGGGGTGCTAGGCTCAGATTAGCAGAGGAACACTTCATCATGGAAGCAATTGCCATGATGGTTCTGATGGAAGTGTATTCAAGGCCTCCTTCTAGCCCATGTTTGGATGACTGATGGGGATGATGTATTGATATAGGATTTACATCCACATGGGTTCTATACCCCAAAGGAGGTTTATATTCAGCTAAACATGGTCTATTTTAATCGTGAAATATGCAAGTGGTGGGGGAGTCTATGGAAGTTGTGGTACCCGACGAAAGCAAAATTATTATTCTAGGCCATCCTAGAATAAGGTACCTACCTAGGAGGTATTACAGTCTCGGGGTTGGGTCAGGCTTAGCCGTTTTGTTTTGTGTTCAAACTTTAATGAAATTGTTGGACATCTTTTTCTGGGATGATGCTATGTTCAACAAGTATGGACTATGTTTTACATATCGTTCAGGGCCTTGGAGTCTGGAATGGGGACTCCATCGATGATGCTTTCTCCTCATGGTTTAACGATGCTTGAAACCCAAACTTCGGAGTGCTTCCTGTCATTGTATCCTAGTGGATATGGCTTTCCAGGAACATTGTTATATTCCAAGAAAAAATTACTCTACCAGAGATCATTGCTGCAAATAATGTATCCATTTTGGTTTTCTACCCAATGATTGGGAGGACGAGGGGGATCAGAATGATCAGTCTTGAAGAGATCGATAGGGGCAGGCCGTATGAGCTCATAATAGGCTTTGTATGAGCTCAAAATGCACCCATAGAGAAGCACATCTAGTTACATAAGGATCTTGAAGATCGCCTAGATTGATAAATATCTTAACCTTTGCTACAAGGTTGAAGATGGAAACCTATAGAATATAACAAGCTCACATATGGGTACAAGATGAAATTTTCAACAAAGTTCAAGATAAAGGATATTGGTATCTAGTAACTTGAGATGGATACATAAAAGATTAGTAGCAGAGGATGCTACCTATCACTCCAGTACATAATGTTTCGATACATAGAGTAAAAAATGCAGAGGGAGGATGATGCTTCGCTTCAGGGGGAGTGTCTGCAGAAGATCTCTGAATTCGACATGGTATGACAAGATAGACAACTTACTAATGGACTAAGGCTTTACCAAGAGTAAAGTGGGTTCCAACCTTCAAGGTTGAACGCAAAATACTGGGATATGTCGATGACCTGACAGAATGAACTCATGGTAGAAGTAATGATGGAAGAATACCAGAATAATTTTTGGGATATAGTACCCAAACTAGAAATCAAGAGTGTGGTATCTTCCAAGAGGATTTGCAAGATAAAACATGTTGTTGATGGAAGTAAGGCCATATTTGTCACTAAAGGATTCTCTCAGAGAGAGGGAATTGATTATGAAGAGACATTTTATCTAGTAGCAAGGTACACTTCCATCAAAACCATCATGGCAATTGCTTCCATGATGAAGTGGGATCTACACCAGATGGATGTAAAGGTAGAGCCTTCCTTAATGGTATGATTGAGGAAAAGGTTTACATCGAACAACCACAAGGATTTAAAATTTGAAGACAGAGTGACTCATGTATATAAGTTGAAAAGGGCTCTGTACGGACTGAAGCAAGCTCCTAGAGCTTGTATGGAAGAATAAATAACTTCTTGAAAAGCTTTGGCTTTACCAAAAGTAAAGTTGATCTAACCTTTACCTGAAGGTTATGGATGATGAACCTACCATACTATTTTTGTATGAAGATGATCTATTTCTGACTAGAAATGAGAAACAAATAACAGATGGAAAGAAGAAGCTAGTTGAATAATTCGAGATGAAAGATCTTTGATTTATGCATTATTTCCTAGAGTTGGAAGTGTGGTAGAGCCCAGAAGGAATATTTCTGAATCAGGGAAAGTATGCAGTAGAAATATTGAAAATATTTGATATGTTGGACTGCAAATCCATGGCCACACCCATGGAAACCAACATGAAGCTTTTGTCTGATGAGACATCAGAGTTAGTGGATGTGACTCAGTACATGAATATTATTGAGTCGTTGATGTATCTAATGAATACAAGGCCAGATATATTATTTGTTGTGAACACCTTGAGTTAGTATCTAGTTAAACCTAGATGTGATCACTTGATAGCTGTAAAGCATGTGATAAGTTACATGAAAGGTACAACAGACTTGGGACTTTACTATGGTAGAGATGATAACTACAAATTATATGGATATACGGATTCATATTTGGAAGGAAGTGTCGTAGATAGAAAGAGCACCTCGAGTGGATGTTATTGTCTAGGATCTTCCATGATCTCATGGTTTAGTAAGAAACAATCCAGTGTTTCTCTCAGCATGACTGAAGCAGAGTACATAACAGCTTGCATCACTAGTTATGAAGTAGTATGGCTTCTAAAAATTGATGTCAGGACTATTTGACATGGATTTGGATACTACAGTGATTCTTTGTGACAACCAAAGTTGCATAAATATGACAAAGAATCATGTGGGATATGGTACTGAAGGGAGATATAAAACTCCAGTATGTGATTACCAATGAGCAAGTTGTTGATATGTTGACCAAGCTTCTATGACAAGCTTGGTTTAGTTGATATAGATATTTTCTCAGAAAGGAGAAACAGGTCGAAGATAAGGACCCTTCTCAGAAAGGAGATACAGGTCAAAGACATGGACCCTTCTTGGAAAGGAGAAATAGGTCGAAGATATAGACTCTCTTCGGAAAGGAAGAAATTCAAAGATATGGACTCTCTTCGGAAAGGAGGAAAAATTCAAAGATATGGACTCCCCTTAGAAAGGAAGAGTAGGTCGAAAATATGAGCCCTCCTAGGACAAAGGGGGAGTAGGTTGATAATATGGATCCTCTTGGAAAATGGGGAGTGATGATGAGACTAACATCGATGATGGGATGATAGTGATGCTCCAGCATGAAAGAGGCCAAGTGCGCATGAATATACTGATAAGGTTTGAAATTCACTTGTGGACAATAGTATCCTCTCTTGAGGATGGAAGGTATAGCACTATGTTCATGGGAGTGGTCCTTACTAGCTAAGGATGGCCCTACAGATGTTACTCTCGCATGGATATTTCCCACATTCAGTTGTAGATACCGTAGAATAACACTCGCTTAGGAGTGGTCCATGGTATGGATGCTCTACGATGAGTCCTTGTGGATGATAGGTTCAGAATGTACATGTGGTCAATATCTTCTCTATAGATGTTACTCTCACATGGAGAGTACCCACATTCAATTGTGAATACCGTAGAATAACACTCGCTCAAGAGTGGTCCTAACCTTAGTGGTATGGATGCTCTATGATGAGTCCTCATGGACGATAGGGACGACATTGGTATGTGGTCAAGATATACTCTACAGACAATACTTTTGTATGGAGAGTATTGTTGTAGCGGATTTCACCACACTAGGTGAATCACACATTGTATGGCCTTCCCCTATCCCGCTGTAGACTCATTATTCCCTATGGACCTTTTATTGTCTTTTGATGTATCATTGACCATCCCTAAAAACATTAGAAAAATGATATACGCGTCCTTTTCCCCGATAATCGCGTACATACGCGGATATTCCCTCTATAGTCGCGTACATCGGGATGTGTGCATAATCCAAAACTATTGGACCGTTCCTTGTCTTGAATCCGACTCATATGACTCCTGGCCTTCCATATGCCTTGAGATCGCATGGATTCGACCTTTCAGTATCACTTTGGAAAGCTATATAAGGAACCATTGAGACATTGAAAGCATAGGAGAGAATTGAGAGTACTGAAACTATAGTCCATTGTTGCCAGAACTATACTTGAGTCTGCATCCCTTTGTCCCTTTGGAGCACTGTTGTGTTCTTCCCAAGCCTGCCTTTGTTAGTGAGCTTGCTATCGGAGTGATGGAGGATTGAGGTGGTGGAGGCCCAAGTGGGGGATTCAGTTTCTCTGGTTCGCAGACGTGCCGTCAGAGGTTGTCACTTGTAATCTCTGATTCATATTAATAGAAATATCTTTTCCTGTCCAGTAATGTGTATTTGAATGAATGTTGCATCCATTGGAATATGTCAAATGCTTATACATTGTTGATTATATATGCTAGAATAGATCTAACACCATGAAATATAGTATGCTTGTATTGTTTACTTGTTGTTGAGGACGTGCTATAACAATTCAAGCTGAAGATTGGAAAGCTCAACGGGGATCTACTTCAACCGTTCGGAATAAGGTACGAGGTTCGATCCTTTAGTGTTAGATGTTTTTATTTCTATTGCATATTGGGAAAGATTGATTTCTGGAGTCTAGCTGTCTGTTGTGGTACCCCAGCCCATAGGAATTTCTCTCCGTAATAGAATTGGCGACTCCGCTGGGGATGTTCCTTATTTTTATTTGGGGGTTTTTATCAGCACAATGGGCTTGATATTATTGATTTGCTCTCTGTTTCTCTCTGTTTATGTGTCGCATGTTATAGTATGTTTGTCCATTGACACTCCCTTTTATTGGTTTGGCCTTGACCTACTTTTTACCACTGCCTTCTCTGTATACGCGGGTTTTTGGCCAACAGTCGCGTGTATACGTAGGTTTTTGGCCAAAAGGCGCGTACATACGCAGCTGTTCTTTATACAGTCGCGTACATCCTCCCTTTTGGTGAGTCTGATGTTGTGGGAAGTTGTTGGGTGGGTTGTGAGTGTGGTTGGGTCTTCCTTGGGTCTGAAGTTGTCTGTTGGATGCTTCTTTTGTGGCCAGAGACCGTTCATGCCTTTCTCAGGTATCACATCTATACTGGCATATAGGTTAGGTTCACTACTGTTTGCATTTTGCATGACCTTATTACCATGTCACTATATCCTTAGGTACGAACCCACTCTATTATGTCACGGAACCTTCTTGCTGCTATAGAAGTGGCATGATGTGAGTGGTAGAGACTCACCTTACATGGGTACCCTAGATAGCGCCTTATTTGCATTTGGTGCCCATGCTGATGTTTCCCCCTTTAGGGTGTGGGAGTCCATTGTATAGTATTTCCATGACATTTAGCAAGAGCCTCATACTCCTCTTGATCTTATGCTGGCCTGTATCCCCCCGGACTCCCCTTATATCGAGTTGTGAATGCATTATCATGAGCTTTGCCTGTCTTATTGAGCTTTATGCCGGCTCCCCTAACATTACGTTTCAGCCATATAGCCCGATCTTGTCTCATGTCTAGCCATGCAGAGCCTTTATTTATATCTTTCGCAGCTTGATTCCCTTTTTTACTGGGAGGGGATTTTCCCCCGAGTGTCGATATCCTA
>LPNX010944814.1:459375-505142 GCA_001517045.1 Pseudotsuga menziesii
AGGGTTTCCCAAAATAAATATTTGTGTTCTTTTGTGTGGTTCTACTTGTCTATATTTCAGTGATCCTTTTACATATGGTTATGATGTTATAATGCTAAATGTTATCATATCTGGTATAACCATTAAAAACTTAACACAATCGAGATGTTAGGTATGCCCACAGTTAACCACTGAAGGTTATCCTTGATCTCCTAGAGCTCCTCATCGACCTCAACATTCCTGACGACCATGTCCCTCACTGCTCTTTGCCTCTCTATAGGCGAGGCTCCCGCTAGACAAGAAGGTCCTATGTCTGCATAAACATTTTTGTATGTCTCAGTATCATCTAAAATAAAATATATATATATATATATATATAAACATGATAAAAATGAAAAAAAAACATGCATAGTGATATAATTCTTACCTCGATCATCCCACTGGTATCCCTCAAGAAGTGGAAGGTCAAGTTCATTGCCGAAGTCTGTGCCTGCATATGCGTATTCTTCCACCATCAATGTTTGGCCTCTCAGCCAACGAAAGAATACCACCCCATACTCAACTCTAGGGCCTCCACCTCCACCATGTCATGCCATGGCCTCCACCCATTGAGACATCCTAGGGTCCTCGACATCCAACCTAGTTAAAGGTACCCTGGGTCTCACCAATGGAAATATCTCCAAGAATAAGGATACCACTCCAACTCCATATCCAAATTTTTTAAGCTCTCCTCTCCGAAATTTAGTCAGCTGGTCTTTCAGGATGACCAACAATCCCTCGCTCCAGTTGAAAATAGTGGGAGCCATGCACTCTACTGCATATAACATATGGGAATGAGTGGCCCGATGAACCGATCTACTCTAGAAAAAGGACCGCAGAGAAATAACATATATATAGTTAAATTATTAAACAAGATGCAAAAACGCATTTAACACAATATAGAGAGACACAGATATAACATGGTTCACCCAAGAGATCGGCTACATCCACACAGAAATTGCCAGTACTTTTATTAGCATCCATAAATATGAAGGGATATAGCCTACGGTAACTCTGTTGCACTTCCTCTTCACACTCTCACAGTCTCTCTCACCCAATCACAGAGATTGTTTACAATAAAATACAATACCATACCATCCACATCCATATTACAATGCTTTCTTTTATAGGGTAAATACCATGGGAAAATACTACAATTAACCCAATACCATGGGTTCGCAAAACTTTTGGCCAACAAACATCCCAAAAAAATTCTCAGGGGCTTCGCCCCCAAACCCCCATTTCTCGAGGGTGCTACCCTCGAACCCCCATTCTCGGGGCCGCTTCCCCCGACCCCTGTATCTGAGGGGCGTTGCCCCCAAATCCCCTTTTCGGGGTGCTTCCCCAAACCCCAAAGTTGGGGAATGAGTGTATAGTAAACCTGGGGTACAAACATAACTGAATAATATCTCTAAATATGGAAGATCAAGCTCCATAACCAATACTGCCACCTTTTCGATCATAAGCGCTACATTAGTCAATGGACAATATTCTATGATTTTGATGGGGATCTTCCCTCCTTGGGAATGTGTCCCTACCACGCAGTACTCATCAATGAGGTCATCCACAGACATCTCACCATGTCGTGGACATATGAGAACTACTGGACTTCCCCTCCATGACAATCCATTCAAAGAGTAGATGTCTTCCACATCTAAAGTGAGTACATGGATCCCAACCTGCAAGTGTTGTTGGTATGGGTCCCACATATGGATGATATACTCCATTAGGTGCACATATGCCCTCATCCCTTGCACCCTGAAATACTTCAGGAGGACACATTCCCGAAGGGTTCTTACAGTCATTGGGTCATTGGCTGCTTGACGGTCATCAAGCTCATGTTTTCTTTCTTTTCAAGTCACCATTATGGGAGTTGATTTCCTGCCAAAAAAAAGTGATATACTCATTAGATACATGATAGACTCTATAGCAAAGGAAATAAATGCAAATGATTGGTCAAAACTTGAGTGTTTTTAGTGCCCCGGTCGCCGACGCTCTTTCCTTAAGGGAAAAGAGCGACGATGCTTCTTCTCCCTTCAGATAGAGTGCCTTCGGTGCTTTTCCCTCTTAAGAGGGGTGCATCGATGTACCTCCCGAAAGGGAGAATAATGTCATCCTCAATACTCTTTGTTCCTTGGAGAAAAAACTTTGAAAACCCCAAACATTTACCTTAAGCAAAGAAAATGCACCATGAAATTGAACGGATAAGGTTCAACTCCTACCTGGTCCATACGGTTTGATCGGAGATGGATTGAAGCTCCCGAAATATTCACCAGAAAATCATCCTGTTTGCAAAATATTCACTCAAGCACAATTGTAAAATTATAATGGTAAGAAATAGTTACTATTTCCCCTTTTTATATATCATTTTTTTTATTGAAAAATAATTAATCAAATATTTAAATATTTAGGGTTTTGGCAATGTATTTTCCTATAGTTTTCATAATGAACTTGTTCTAACTCCGTTATTGAATATTTCAGGTTATTTTTGCGATATATTTGGCTATAAATGAGTTTTTTTGTCTTTTTCACGCTCCGGGTCAAGTTGAAAAAGTATTGAGTTCCTTTTATACCTTCGACGTGTTCGTAAAATATCCAATGAAGAGGTATCGAGTATAACTTTACTATTTTTTAGACTCGTTAAAACTGGATTATGAAAAAGAAACATCTTATGGAGTTACCCTTTAACTCTTTTCAGGATCCCTAAACACGAAAAGATTTCTAAGCGAACTTGATGCTTTCACGCTTGTAAAAGTATTTGAATGAGCATCTAGTCGATGACAGTTTACCCCTTTTTCGGATCAATTGGACACATTTACGAAAAAGGTACACTCTAGTTTATCACAACTAGAAGAGTTCTCCTGGGAATTATTTTATACTTTTTTGGGCCTCTAGGGCTAAAATTACGAAAAAATCCACCTTGGAGTCTCCTTAGTCATTTCAGACTCTCTAAACATGAAATGATGACTAAGTTCACCTTTCATCGAACTCATAAAATCAAACGATGAAGGACCCTTTCTGGGAATGAACCTCTCATTTCTTAGGTTCAAATATATGAGAATGGACTCATCATCTAATGAGTTATATCAAGCATTTGTTACCCTTTTCAACCTCATTAAAAACCAAAGAGGTACTCATCCTTCATGATGAGGAAATTAAGGGAATGGGAAACACGTTTCATTTGTATTTATGGCAACTCATAGTCCACCCTTGAACATGGCACTTGTTTGCATTTTCATTTTCAAACAGTTGGGTATTCAGATTATCTTCGAGTCAATCCACTTTCGTGAGTCAATCTAACTCTTTTGACTGAATTCAAAGAATGCATCATCATGTCCTTGCGTTACGTCTAGTCTCTTCCTCGTTGAATCAATGCTGCCAAGTCATTTGTCATGTTGTTCAATGTTCAAAGGGAACCTCCTCTACAATATACCTCTTAAGTTACCTTACCTTCCTTCAAATTCAGTCATATCTGAGTCATTCCTATGGTTGTTTCATCATTTCAACATCATCTTTTGTTCCATGTTTCATGTTGATGATGAGGGAATCATCATGGCCCTCCTTCAATGAGTTTATTCCTGTCAACATCAACACATATTCCAATTAGACTTAGAACAAGTAAATTACCTTGAATCCTGCATGCCTTGATGGCAGGTTTCCTCGCTTTTGATAGCAAGCTTTCATCAATGGCCTCGAATTGAAATATTTAACTATATGTTCAACTTCAAGTCCTCTATTCACATTCGTAGCAATGTACCGGGATACCTTGGGAATCATTGACATCAATGGTGATCTCCCTCGCACTTGTTAATAGTATACATCAATGACTGGTGATCAAGTGGTTTCTATAATGTTTGACATCAGGACATCTTTTCACATGGTTAGAATCGTATCGTTTGGGATTAGAACAAAGACGCTGAGTGGTTAGGTATTCACTTGAATATGTTCTTGTCCTTAGGTTGCGATGGATTGTTGCTTGAAGTTATGACATGGGGCCACATTATATGTTTGGTGGTTGTGTCCAGTACCGATTCTGGATAACATTACTTTGTATGTTCCATAGCCATGTTATGTTTTTAGTATTATTGATCATGGATATACAGTGTATTCTTGGTAGCCATGACATAGTCATCATCCATGGATCTACAGTGTATTGGTCTGTAGCCATGATTGAGTCAAATAGTTGGTCTCTAATCTCACATCAAATGTAGACTCATTTTTTTTCTTTGATATTGGATCGACATATAGCAAATTATTTTACCTATCGCATCCCTTCAGCTTCATACTTTGGGGGGCATTCTGTTGCACCTAAAATTTGTACCAATGCTGCAATCCCTCAAAATCCCTGGCTAAGAACTCTTTTGGGATATTTATTGGTTATTCCTATATTGGCTGATACGCTTTGCTTTCTGACACTGAGCACCAACTAACCTTGACACTCGTTTCACATTGGCATAAGGTGTTGGTGGCACCCTTTCCTTCACTACAAGGTGCACTAACGCACTTACCCCGCTTACAAGGAGCACCAAAAATCCCAAGAAGGCAATAATAGAAGTTTTGAGAAGCTTATAAGAGAAATTCCTCATGGAGGATGATCCTATTAACTTGGGAGAGTTTGCACTTGACCTCCTATCCCATAGGGATCATTCCTTACCTTCATCCCAAAATATCTCAACCCATTTGGGCCTCCTTTGGCCTATAAATGTAGGCTACTTGGATCATGTAGAGGGGAGATCAAGAGAGTATCCTTATGCTATTGGATTGAAGTCTGGTATAGGAGGAAAAGAGAGAGAGAGTTTGTGAGCAAGAAGTTGCATAGTTTGAGAGTTGTGTGAGTGTTTCAAAGACCATGTGGATACAAATCTATTGACATCAAGGCTTTGGTTGTAGCTTTCTCTTTTTATATTTAATATAAAAGTGTTTCCCTTTTCCATATATGATTTATGTTAATATTGATCTTTTATTATTAGTTTCCTTGATCACTAATATAGATTATTAATTTATCTTGTTACTCTCATCCTTGTCTTGTTTCTTATGTCCTCTGCAAGTATAATAGATTGCACGAGGATCGATGAAACAAGGACAACCTTCCAGATCTAAGGTAAAAAGAGTTATTTATTCAAGTATATAAGTCATCTAGGGAGAGGATATGCTACTGTGTCTTTTTGTTCTAGACTTGGACCATGTAGGCTAGGGGAACACGCTGTTAGATTTTTATCATTTAAGCAATATGATCTTAGGATCTTATCTGAGAGAATAACATGCACAACAATAAACATAAGAGACAAGAGACACAAAGAATTTTCCTCGGGGAAACCATAAAGGAGAAAACCCCGCAACTTCCTCAGAGATATAATGAGCACCAATGGCAGTAGTAGAACCCAAAGATAGAAAAGATGATCTCCACAAGTGTTCTCTCTCTCTCACTTGAGAGAGCTTCTCCTCTCTCACTTATGCACCCCAGTGAGTGATTGTTGTGTTATAAATAAAGAGTGTCACTCTCTATTTATATTCTTTCATTCACTTTATGCCCACTCCAACATGTCGGCCTCACTTAACAGTTACTTACTAGGGCCAACATCTCTAGGAGAGTCTAATAACCCTAGTGCCCCACAACTATGGGGACTTTTCCCTCTGATCAACAAGGAGGGTTAACCTTGCCTCAATTGTGGGGACTATTGCCCCGACTTATAATGGAGGGTTAACCTTAATGCCTTTACATGACTTGTTTACATTATTGAATATCTCGATCGGAAAATTGGGGTATGACATGACTCAATTACATTACAGATAATTCCCAGAATAAACATTGGGGTATAATGCATAAGATATACAAGTGAATACATTCCGAAGTTACAAATACATCAACACTCCCTCTTAACTAGGAAGGTATTCTCTTGACACAATTTATCAGCACAAGTCTTCTTTTCTGTATCATCTGGATCATCATCAAGTCATATTCATCTTCAAGTCATTTTCATCTTCAAGTCATCTTCATCATCAAGTCACCTTCATCAAGTCTGGATCATCACTGGATCATCATCGAGTCTGGATCATCATCAAAGTTGGATCATCATAAAAGTTGGATCATCATTGGATCATCATTATCATCACTGCTTCCGCTATCTAAATCAAATGGTGCTATCTCTTCATTCTTCTCGTCACTGGAAGTTCTACAGATCCAGCCCTTTTTCATGCTGGTTGTAGGCCTAGCCTTCATGTAGGTCTTCATCTTCTTCAGCACTTATATCTGACCATGAAATGAACCATGTCAGAAAGGCCCGCCCAGCACTTACATCTAACCATGGGAGGAACACATCCAAGAACCATGTCAGAAAGGCACACCCAACACTCACATCTGACCATGGGAGGAACACATCCAAGAACCATGTCAGAAAGGCACACCCAACACTCACATCTGACCATGGGAGGAACACATCCAAAACCCATTTCAGAAAGGCCCGGCACTCACATCCACTAGCATGATAGGACACATCATCTATCATCTAAGGAAAGGCTCAACACTTACATCTACTAGCATAGCAGGACACACCATCTACTATCCATAGAAAGGCACAACACTTATATCTGACCCAGTCAGAAAGGCTTAGCACTTACATCCTCTGGCATAGTAGGACACACCATCTACTATCCAAGTAAGGGCTTCAGCACTTATATCTACTTACATGGAAGGACACACCATCTACCATCCACAGAAAGGATCTACACTTACATTCATCGGCATGATAGGACAATTTATCTATCATCCAGGGAAAGGCTCTGCACTTACATCCATCGACATGATAGGACACACCATCTATCATCCAGGGAAAGGCTCTGCACTTATATCTGATCATGTGGGAACCAATCCCACAGTCATATCAGAATGGCTCTGCACTTACATATTATCATGTGGGAGCTAATCCCACAGTCACATTAGAATGGCTCTACACTTACATCTGATCATGTGGGAGCCAATCCCATAGTCATATCAGAATGGCTCTGCACTTACATATGACCATGGAAGGAACCAATCCTATCACCATGTCAGAAGGGCTCTTGGACTCATCACTTCCTCTTGGAAGGAACCTTGATCTGGAGAACACCAAGCTTCTCTTTGAAGTACTCGAACTTCATTCTGGCTATTTCTAGCATAGAATCATATCAGGGTGGATTGCATCCAAGGATAACCTATGATCTTCGCCAGGACCGATTACATCTGAGGACAACCTATAGGACCGTTTATGTCTAAGCAACCTATGAGCTTCACCAGGATTTATGCTCAGACAACCTGTCTCACCAGATATGCTAGAACTCCCTCTTTCGAGAGATCTCGATCTGGATCATATACTGGAGCTTCACTGCACCCCTTTGCATCATACAAAAATGCAAGTCAAATCAACCAAATAAAATAATAGTTTTCAAAGGAAACATACTACCTCCCAAATAGCAAGTGGCAACATAGTTTGTCGGCTGTACTCAGTGCCACATAGGACTGCTTCTTGCTACACCAAGAAGTGCTCTTCCTATCAATGACATTGCCTTCCCAATCCGAATCCACATAACCCTCCATGTTAATATTCAGATTCGTATGATACTTAATCCCATACTCAACTATACCCTTCAGGTACCTCACTGCATGCTTTGCAACCATCAGGTGAACATGTCTCAATGTTTTCAATACAAAGCAAATATATGGTCTCATATTCGTCAAGTACATCATCTGACGATACATCATGGCATCAACTGACTCTAATGAATCATTACTCAATAGCTTCATGTTTGATGCCATAGGTGTGGTCACGACCTTGCAGTCCATCATCCCTTGTCCCAGGGATATTCCATCTGTATTCTGTGACACCTCCATGCCTAGAAAGTAGTGCATCATATCCATGTCCTTCATCTAGAACTCGGTAGCAAGTCTCCTTCTTGCAACTTTAATGAGTTCCTCTTTTTTGTCAGGAACAAGTCATCGACATATAACAGGAGCATCACTGGTCTTCCGCCTTCAACCTTGAAGCAAAGGCTGGAATCCGCTTTACTCTTAGTAAAGCCTAGTCATCAGTAATCTATCTGTCATACCATCTCGAACCTCGGGATATTCTGTAGTCAATCCCTCTTAAGTGAAACATCATTCTCCCTCTGTCTTTTGTACTCTATGCATTGAAACATTCTGTACTGGAGTGACAAGTAGCTTCCTCTACCACTAATATTCTATGTATCCATCTAGGGTCATTGGATATCAAGATCCTCTATCTTAAACCTTTTCAAAAGTTCTTCTCGCACCCATCTGTGAGTTTGTCATATTCTATAGGATTTGATCTTCAACCTTGTAGCAAAGGTTAAGATCTTCATCACTCTAGGTGATCTTCAAGCTCCTCAGGTATGTGTCATCCTATGGGTGTCTTCTGAGCTTGTACAAGGCCTTGTTTCATTGGCACACATGATTCTACCTGTCATGTGTATTCCTAGTGGCTGCAAATGTCTCCTCATAGTCTATGCCTCGTGCTACAAATATTTCCTAGCATCCCACGATGTTTCCATCTACTGCATGATGGAACTATGAACTTTCCTTCGGGTCTTGATACTGCATCCTAGACATCATTCTTCTTGAACTGGTCTTCCCCATATTCTTGGCTACTTCTTCATAGTTGGAAGGTTCTACATTAATGATGTCGCTACATTCGTCATATTATTCTTCATCTTGAACTGTCGTCACTTGTTCTTCAGAACAAGTCTCGTCCTTCTTTGCTTGTAGGTGATTGTACGCAATCTTTCCTACAAGCCAAATGCATTTGTATGGTCAGAAACATTTCATAAGGCATATTCATAGTGGAAAATTCTTATGCATTGATATATGATCATGCAACTATTTTAGCCAATACAACATTCATCCATATCTCACAGAAATTTTTCTAGATGCATTCCATCTCTACCAAGACATCATTGAGATTGTGCACTAATCCAATATGTCAGCAAAGAGGTTTCATTCTAGATAAGTAGCAATGGAGAGTTGTATAGCACCAGGAGCTACTTACCAATCACATGCGTATTAGTAGTATACTGTCATTAATGCAAACATTCTACCATGCATAATACATCAATTGAATATAAACAAATGCATAACAAGACAATTGAATACTTATCTTTATTTGTTTCATGGGTAGACTCCTTCTTGAGCCTTCAGCTTCATCATCTTCTGCATTTATCATTTCTTATCCAAATGCTAAGATGGATAACAGATTCTTCAAGAGTTGATTCCTTTGTATTCCTCGTCACTTGTGGGATCTTCTTTGGATGGTGAGAACTTGATCTTCAGTTGCTCCCATATTCTTTTCTCTTATTATGAGTCGAGCTTCTTTTTCTTCCCAGAGTTTGCTGAAAGTAACCACTTCCTTATGGAACACGTTCCTCGAATGAATGAATCCCATGATCCTAGGAGGCCTTTCAAGGTAGTTATCATAACTTCTGCATTCTCCACTTCTTCTTCTACTGATACAAGTTGTTCTTTGATTTGAGAGACCCTTGTAAAGTATGACTGTATGGTCTTTGCATTCTGTATCTTCACATTCTTCAACTGTTTTCTCAAAGTCATCTTCTGATATATGTTCTTCCCTTAAAATAGCTTGGTCAAGGAATAAAACATCTCTTTCGGTTTCTTTAGGGAAGACACTTGTGGTATAAAGTGATCCTTGATTGAATCAGCAATGATCTTCTTGGCCTTGACCAAGTTCTTATTATGTAAGGATTTTTAGCCTCATCTCCCTTTGGAATTGGAACCTCTCTACTTATGTAGGTGTCCAATTCATTTTCTTTAAGAATGAGTGAGATCCAATACTTCCATGTTTGGAAGTTGTCAGTTTCACCAAGCTTGTCATCAAGTTGGTGTGATTATCCATCTTGAAATGATAACCTCAACTGCAAATAGCAAGAGATTATATCTTACTAATTTGAGGTGTCCATCCTGGTTCCAGATCTCGCTGATCTAGGGTTTGTTAGAGAAACCCTAATTTTCAAAACTTGGAATCTTTTAGATCTAATTAGATATAAATATATACCTCTTCAAGGTGAGCTGTCCAACGTACTCCTTTTCTAAAAACAGTGGAGGGAAGCTCCCGGAACAGGAAGTCCTAGTTTACCAATTTCTTCTGTAGAAATTCCTGATACTGTTTTTGTGGTATCTCCGAAATTACTACCCCTATATGTCTGAAACTTCTCATTGAGGTATATTCACCTATCTTATTTCCAACACCATAGGTTTCATCAAAATTGGTTTCACCAATTGGGACTTATGATATTTTTCCCAAGGTGACCTATTTTAGGACTGTTCAACATAACAAAGTTGTACGGAATGCCACGTGTCAATGTTTCATCTTCAAGGTCTAAAACTTTTACCATAGAAAGTAAAATCCGTTCCCTTTCTGGAACATCTTGATAAATTTCATTTGGACCTTCTTAGCCCGAGATATAGAAATTCTCCCCAGGTCTCCTGTTTGGGGAGGAATCCTAGGAGAGGCTGCAACCCTAACTTGGAGGAATCATATCTCCTATAATATAGTGAATCAAAGGCTGAAACTTGGACACAGTGTACATCAGGGATTTATCTTCAACCTGTGAAAGCTGTGGCACCTGAGCCTTCTCCAATCTAGAGATATAGCGAATATACAAAAACTATCCGTTTTAGTATTTTACAGGTTTTTCAAGCATGAGGTCAAACTAGGGTTTGACTTTCCCGAAGTTTCACCCAACCAAAAATCTCGACCCAGGTCTCTAAAATTTGATTTTGATGAGGAGAGTAATCCTATGCTAGGATCACTCAAAAAAATCCTCTTCTGAGAAAATCCCTAATTTCCCACAGCAAAGACTGAAAATGCCCGGAATCAAATTCCGCTTCGATAGAAAGATGCGCTCTTCAATGGAGAGTTATCCTAGCATCCTTTTGCTGATGGATTGTGGAGAGAGACCCAAAAAGTAAGAATCCCTAGCTTATACAGTTGCACAATGTCTTCTTCTCAGGTTAGCTCTGATACCATATTAGATTTTTATCATTTAAGCAATATGATCTTAGGATATTATCTGAGAGAATAACATGCACATCAATAAACACAAGAGATAAGAGACACAAAGAATTTTCCTCGAGGAAACCATAAAGGAGAAAACCCCGCAAATTTCTCATAGATAGAATGAGCAGTAATGGTAGCAGTAAAACCCAAAGAAAGAAAAGATGATCTCCACAACTTTTCTCTCTCTCTCACTTGAGAGAGCTTCTCCTCTCTCACTCATGCGCCCCAGTGAGTGAGTTTGTGTGTGTTATAAATAGAGAGTCTCACTCTCTATTTATATTCTTTAATTCACTTTATGTCCACTCCAACATGCAGGCCTCACTTAACAATTACAAACTAGGGCCAACATCTCTAGGAGAGTCTAATAACCCTAGTGCCCCATTACTATGGGGACTTTTCCCTCCGATCAACAAGGAGGGTTAAGCTTGACTCAATTGTGGGGACTATTGCCCCGACTTACAATGGAGGGTTAACCTCAATGACTTTACATGACTTGTTTACATTATTGAATCTCTTGATCGAAACATCGGGGCATGACAAGACTCAATTGAATTACTTATACTTCTCGGAATAAACATCAGGGTACAATGCATAATATATACATTCCGAAGTTACAAATACATCAACACAAGCTGTGTCCACACTGATTGAAATATTCCTGGTAACAGAGGTGAAAAACCTCGAGGAATCTCTGTCGTGAAAACGTTTGGTAAAATTTATGTGCACTCCACTCCTTCATCTAGGGCATATTCATTATTTATTTGGGGCTCTAAATTAGGTGCATACTTTCCTTCCCTCTTTTTTACCCTCTTTTTTTAATTTAATTTATATTTTTGTTTTTACTTTTTTTTTTTTAGTTTTAGTTTTTTCTATATAAACTTTTACACCTTTACGTAAATATGATTAATTCATCGTATTCTCCAAAAACTGTTAAAGGAATTCCTATCACAGTTACCCTATAGAACCTTTATGATTTTATAGAGTCGGTAGATAAACTTAGGGAAGAAGGAGAGGCTAAACTTTATGAATATATGGAATCCTTAGAGAAATGTAGGGAAGAAAGAGAATCTAAAATCTCGATAGAGTTAAAATCCATGCTCCATAATAAATTTACATCTTTTCAAGAAGAGATTCAAAAATAATTAGACGTTAAGATAAAAAAAAATTGAGAACAAGGTAGAGATAATGGAGACTAGACTTCATGCAATGGAAATTCAAAAACATCCAAATAAGGAGAGGTAGATACAATATAAAATATTGAGTTAAAGGATAGGATTAAAGAGTTAGAGGAAAAATTTAACCACGACCTAACCCTAAACAATATAGAAGGTAAAATAGATATCAACCCCATTAAAGAGAAAATGAATAAGCTTGTAGCCTTAGACCACGAGCGTAACAAAAGAGCTTTAAACCTCATAATTTTTTGTTTAAAAGAGGAGAAAGAATAAGATATGTTAGCCATTGTCAAGATAGAACTTCACAATAGGTTACAAATTGAAATTACCAGTCTCATAGAAGCAAACAAGTTGGGGAAATTAATCGAGAATAAAGATAGGATCTACTGAACAAAAATATAACATACTTAGTAAGACATCAAGTTTAAAATGCTCAGGGATATTTATAAATGAAGACCTCATTCCATAGGATCAAGTCAAATTAATAAAGGAGGTCCAAAAGGTAAAAGAAGCTGGGAAGGAGGGAAAATGGAAATTAATCATAAACATGAAAGTTGTTATTAGAGATATAAACCAAAAGGATAGTAATAAATAGCAATTTGACACAATCTGAATCTTATCCTGGAACTGTCAAGGATTTCCATGGATCAAGGGCCCTAATTTAAGTTGGATCTCGAGCGAAATTGATATTATATTATTGGTTGAAACTTGGGAACACGAGGAGTCCAAGGTCCCTGATATAAACGGATATGTCCTATGGTCAATATTGAATAAACGTTCATGTCATAGAGGAATTGGGGATATAGCCTGTTACATTAGGAAGAACATATCCCCACGTGTTAGGCTTTATAAGAAATTCCCTTACAACCAATTTATTTGGATAGAGATCATAGACATTAAGGATGAAAAAACATACATATCCATTTGTTATTTTTCCCCTATTAATTCCAACTTCTATTAAAAAAATTTAAAAAATTAGATAAATATTGTCCATATGACCATTTAGAACATGATATTTTTTTTTAATGAAGAAAGGAAATATCCTTTTGATGGGTTGACTTCAATGCTCGAACTTCCAGTAACCAAGCTATTCATTCAAGCAACTATTCCAACCCTAATCCTCTTTGGTTAGATGAATACCTTGAGCTACCTAACAGTTACAAAAGAAGTTCTGAAGATCTAGGTGAAAATTTATTTGGGTCTGAGCTGGTAAAATTTTGTAGTGCTCAAGATCTTATCATTTGCAATAGTCTCACAAAATGACCAAACTCTAGCAAGATGAATTGTATCCATGGGCATGGAAGTAGTGTGGTAGATTATGTTATATCAGATATCCCTATATACAACAAATTAATAGATTTTAACATCTTCAACGACCATGAGCCTAAATCTAATCATGGACCTTTAATTATAACTCTCAATATTTCCATGCATAGTGATCCCAAGGAGGAAAACTATCATTGCCAAAAGCACATGATCTTTGATAGAAATAAAGATGACATTTTTATCCATAATCTAAAAAATGAACTGGTTCCTTTATCTAGCATGGAGAATATAGAAAATATCTACCATAATTTTGCCAGAACCCTCTCGTAATACATTAACAAGTTCTCTATTGAAGCCTCGACTAAAACGAGCAATAGTAGAACCAACCCTTGGTATGATCAAGAGTGTAAAAATGCGAGAAAAGAAATTAAGCAAGCTACTACATATTTGATAAAAATGGATAAGATAAGTCACTACAAAGCCTTAATTAAAAGAATAAAAAAATATATTATCTATGTAAAAGGTAGGAAAATCTCCTACACCTCTCCAAGGTGGTTCCTAAGAAATTATGGAGGCAAATTCTAACTCGCAAAACAAAAGAAGACAAAAAAATTGCTTTAAAAAATTAGAATTCCTATCTTAAAATGCTTTATGGATCCTCTGATATCATAGATAAAATTCAAACCCTTCTTAGAATGAAAGAAGTTTTCTCGTTATAAGACATAGATTTATGGGTTAAGCGCTTAGCAAATGGAAAATCCAAAGAGAATGAAGGCTACCAAGCAGAAATCTTAAAAATTAGAGGGTTTGTCCTCATCCCGAACATCCACAAACTCTTTAATCTAGTGGTGAAGCAAGGGTTTCCTACACCTTGGACTCAAAGCCTCATTATTCCTATTTTCAAAAGTGGCGATAAAAATGACCCCTCTAATTATCGGACTATTATGATTAGCCCTCTGTTAGCTAAGTTATATGGTATTATCTTAGAAAATAATATCAAGGGATGGTTAGAAATGGAAGGTAAGCGGGCTAAAGGCCAAGCAGGTTTTAGAAGGAATCATTCAACCACGAACCACCTCCTTACACTTAGGATAATTCTAGAGGAATGTCGTAATAATAAGTTTGACCTATTTTGTTGCTTGTGGATTTTAGAAAATCTTTTGATACAATGCCTAGAAATAACCGGTGGAATAGGCTAGAGGATCTCAAGGTTCCTTTTGAGTTGAGAGTTGTCGCGATAAGGTTATACAAAAAGTTCACTGCTAAGTTTAAGAATAACGAGGGGTGGAAAACATGTATAAATTGTAATATTGGATTTAAACAAGGTTTCCCCCTCTCCCCTACCATTTTTGGCATTTACATTGATAACCTAGAAAAGTGTTTAGAAGAAGCAGGTTGCATCGGTATAATTTTAGCTGGGATAGTTATCATCCTCCTACTTTATGCTGATGATATTGTTCTTATGACAAGGTTTCCTTCTTATATCAATAAGAAATTAAGAATTCTTAAATATTTTTTCTCTAACATGGGTATGAGTGTTAACACGGACAAGACAAAAATCATGATTATAAAATCTAAGAAAGACACCTATGCAAATTTTATTTATGATAATAGAAATCTAGAGGAAGTGACTTTTTACAAGTATCTCAGAAATGATATTCATCACAAGCTCATTTGGAACTATAACATTGAGAAAATGATTAATGGAGGGTGGAAAGCTTATTTTGGTCTTGAAAATAACTGTAAATCAGCCAATCTGGTCATGTGGGATAAAAAGAAGTTCCTCTTTGAAACTCTTGTCATCCATGTTATCTTGTATGGTTGTGAAGTATGGGGGTGCAACATTTCTAGAGAATATTAGAGGAATATTGAGAAAATCCAGAAGCGGTTTATAACTTATAACCTCAAAATTAAATGCAATACGCCTTATCCTATTCTCCTCATAGAAGTGGGTCTTTCCCCCATCGAGAGCATTGCTATGACTAGGTACCCGATGTAGAAGCATAACATAAATAACATGGGAAAGGAGATACTTCCTATAATTTATTTAAACTCAAGTCAAAACCAAATACTCCTCAAGTGGTGTTGGTGTAAAGATACCATGGCTTGGTTAAACCATTGGGGCATTAATTAAAACGACATTTTGTAGAACATTGACAATGTCAAAAATAATATTACTTCTAAGTTTAAAGAGAAATTTTGGTGCGAGGAAAATTTAGTGGTTAAGAGAAAATTAAGATACTATAAGGATGTCATTAATCCTAACTTGGAAGATTAGAAGTATCTCTCGGTAGTGACTAGCTCACAAAAGAAAATTAATATAGCCAAGTTTAGAATGAACTCTCATGAACTCCATAGCGAAACAGGGCATTGGTCTATTCCTAAAACTCCATGGGCGGAAAGGGTTTTCCATCTATGTGAGTCTATGAGCGTTGAGAATGAAAAACGCTTTCTCTTAGAGTGCCTTGCTTACACCCACATTAGATATGAGTTTCATAGTATTTGCTACAATACAAACCTTTATAAACTCCTAACTTGCCAAAACTATAGTGAGCTTGGAAAGATTTTTGAGCACAGGAACAAGATTTTAAAGTAAACCAAGTATTTTCCTTATTAAGGTCCGATAGACCAAAGTTGGTCTCACTGGAGGTTAATCATTATCATAATCATGATCATCATCATAACTTATTATTATTATTAATGTTATTTTGTATTTTACACATTTAAGTAAAATATATATATATATAAAACATTAAAAAAAAAATCTATAATGTTTTCTATCTATCTTCCCTTAACTCGCTAAGCAACAAAAATGACAACCGAATGGGATGTTGGAGCCGTTGCTTAAGCTATGGATGTATCCTCTTTGTCTTTTGCCTCTACTGATGGGTAAACAACTGAATGAAAATGAACTAAAAATTTAAAAATTTAAAAAAGTAGGAAAATAATAATGGAGTCATGAAGAATAATATTGTAGTATTCATAGTGGTTATAACATTGCATTTGTACTTTTAAAACGACATAAAAATTGTGTTTTTGTACCATGAATCTCAATTATAACATGAACAAAAGAACCAATATGATTCTCAATTATAACTAGAACCATCTCATAAACAAAAGATAAGCAAATTTTATAAATTTATTTTAAACAGAAGATAAGCAAATTTTATAAATTTGAGATTTCTTAAACAGAAAATAAGCAGATTTTATAAATTTGAGATTTCTTAAAATGAAATTGGAACACCGTCAAAACACATTTCAAAATTTCCTCTTTATATCAAAGAGGAAAGAGGAACTAATTAGGACATCAACCCCAATGTGCATGCTAGCTGCACTTGGGCTAAGTGTATAAATTTGGAACATTACCAAAACCAGTAATACTGAATAATATCACAGGTATTTTGAATATTTTAGGGAATCCCCTCAAAGAAGCTATCACGAATAAAATTATTGAATTACTTATCATATAACTTATTTATATTAAAACGCTGGAATTTTGTAGCAAGTATGGCATAGTTATCGGGAAGTCTTAGAACTATGACCCACAAGACTTCGCGGAATCAACCAATAAAACCCCATCCATGAACAACAATAAAAATAGATAGATTCGCATTGTAACTTTGGATTTGAGTTTATCAATGAATTTACTACGTATTGAATAAGCTTCGGAAAAAAATTCGATTCTGCAAACACCAAAGTGGTTAAAAGAAAACTTGAATGATTGACGTAAACTCCTATAAGTTAAAAAACTCCATTGATGAATTATGTCTTGGGTTTCACTCTTTGATCATATTATGGGTTAGGTTTAGGTTTCCAAACTATTTTTGAAACTTCTGGCGAAGCTA
The DNA here is from genome assembly GCA_001517045.1 of Pseudotsuga menziesii. Classification (NCBI taxonomy): domain Eukaryota; kingdom Viridiplantae; phylum Streptophyta; class Pinopsida; order Pinales; family Pinaceae; genus Pseudotsuga; species Pseudotsuga menziesii. The sequence continues at coordinate 476,743 of LPNX010944814.1, forward strand.
ATATAATAACAAGCAAGCAAAGATGACATAAAAAAAATGTTTTTTTTGCACCCTTTAAGACATTAAAATAGGAACTCAAGCCTACTATGCAAGTGGGTTGCATGTTGGCCACATGTATACATCTGGGTGGCTGTGTATACATGTCTAAGCAAACATAGAATTGTGAATAGGTTTCAAATCATAAAAGGTTCATTCTGACATCTGCAGTACTATTAAATCAAATCTTTAAAAAATTAAGTGAAGTCAAGTTGGGCATTCGACCAAGAATTTAAGTGAAAGAATGGACCAGTTTTATTATGGTCGCCTCATAGAGTCTGGTGCAACCGTCATTTATGGAAGCAAAAGCAGTTCCCAAGAGGTGGAGGATTGGAAGCTTAAGCAGCACGAAAGTACATAGGAAACTCGTATTGCACATAGTAGAAGGATTATATGAAGGAGTGGATTAGTTGGCCAAGAAACATCTATATCCAAGTGTGAACCCCATCACCTCATGAACTAGATCCAAGGTACACAAAGGGGGCTATTCAATACCACCCCATCATATGAAGAGACAAATTTAATTTTTTATTGGTGAGGGAGATTTTATGAACCTTTAATGCACAACTAGTGGTTGAGATACTGCTATTTTGGCGGTCAGGAGGATTTCGAATGAAAATCCCTTCTAGGATTGTGTGGGCACATAACTGATAACACATGTTGTAGCACTAGTAAATAGAGATTAAGCCACGTGACCTTTTCCTTTGACTGTTCTTTGGAATTTTTGTACTCATACTACATTTTGGCTCTGATTAGGATGTCTTTGATGGGGTGCATGCTATATATTGATGATGTCTTACTGCAAGATTAGCTAAAATGTCGCATGTGTGAAAAAATTGAGTGTTAACAGATGCCCCCTGAGGTATGAGGTTTAGAGGGTATTGTAGGGCTGATAATGAATCATTGTTGCTTTAATCCTCTCTTGTTCTTTTAGGTTGTAAAGCGCATGTGGACAAAAAGTTCCTCCCATGGGGGAATATTGTTGGTGAATCAATAACAAATAATGGTGATTTATGCAAACGAGGTGGGCATACCCATTCTCATGAAAATATGTCAAGATGAGTATAATATGAGCAGACCGAGGGGTCAACTTGTGATATTGTTGGGACATGAACAAAGGCAACTTCAATCCATGTGAAAGTAGATGAACCTGGAAATGGCGTTATTGAAACTGAAGAAGTGGAACTGTTGAAGAAGCAGGACCAAAATATTGGTGAAGTTGTTGGATGGGGAACCTTACTGTAGCAAATGTTCCATGACCATGATTTGTAAATGTGAACATTTCTACATTCAAAATGTATGACTCCTCCTAATGCAATAGATGTGTTGATGTCGAGTAAGGGGAAACCACTAAGTAATGGACCACTAATGACTCTCCCTACTTAGTTCAAGGCGATCCCTTATATTGATTGAAAGAGACCCCAAGGTACAACTGTAACCACTACAACTCTCAAAATATGGTGATTTGATGTCAATGAGAGTTGAAGTAGATGATAAGAAAAGGGTCTTATCCTACGAACCAAGATCATTTTGTAACCAACTGTAATACTAACAGACCAGACACAAGATTGGATGATAAGTGTGGGGCTCGTAACTTCCTTTCATCGATGTAAAATTATGGGGTAACTGACGACAACATTCTTCAAAATATAAGTACAGAGTGTAATGGAGGGAGACAAACTGAAGATGAATGTTTTTGTTGGAGACAAAATACTAAGGGTAACGGTGGCTGACAAAACTGACAATGCAGGGAATAGAGAGACTCAACTACATCGATCAAAGGTACCAAGGGGTTACTGCCAAAAGAATCAAGAGTTCCCACAGTTTTTTGTGGATCAGGGAACTTGTTTGTACATAAAGAATAATTGTTGGGGTCCTGACAGTTTTGAGTGTGTTGGGGGATCATTTTGAGGATGGGTGGGATTCTCAAAGTTTTGGGTGAATCACATAATCGATTTGATGATGAATAAAGTTCCCATGGTTTTGAGTTGGTTAAGTAAATTTTACCATTATGATGTAAGGGATGTTTGCAAACGTGAAGATGGGTGTCCCATGAATCAAATTCCACGTAGATTGTTCCTGCAAGAATAACGAAATAGAATTATTTTCTTTAGAGGGTGGGGGGGAATTATTGTCTTCGTGGGATTGATGATACAAGGAAGAGTGCAGATGGTAAATTAATCATGTAGGTGTGAGTGGTTAACTGTGAATTTTTATCGTAACATGTGGCGAGGAATATGATGGAACCAACTGTGAAGGAGGGGGAGTAAATACGCAACTATAAAATAATGAACTATGGGTTGATTTTTTAAACTCGGTCAAATTCCTCAGACTTGTGGGGGTTCGACACCATGGGTGTCAAATTATGATGGGGGTTTCCTTGGTGGGAACACTCACGGGGGAAGCATGCTATTCTCAGTGATGATGTTGATGGCACATCATTACTGGGAATTAGGAACCTATGGTGATCAACAGGAGAATTGGTAAATGCAATGTAAGTAGAGGGAAAACATTGTTGATATGTCAATTTCATAATGATACCTATGATACACGTCTTACGCAATTACTGAAAGGGTTTGAATCACAATGTCAGTAATTATCCTGCACACATGACGTAGATACCCAAGTGTAATAGAGAACATGAGAAAGGTATTGACAATGTAGAAATAATGACCGAAATCAGAGCGCACCTGAGGGGTGTGTGTAAAATTTGGTGTTTGGTGGAATGTTTCAGATTAAAAAGGTGGGTAGTGTCATTGGGTAGAAATAGATGCACTGATTGCAATGGTGTGAACGCTTCATCAAATGGAGTTACAGTTTGGTTGTGAAAAAGGTTAGAAATTGGAGTCAAATGTCTATAAATAAGGGTGGGGTTCATTTTTTGAAATCATTTGTACCATTCATTTTTTGTGCTTTAGAGGCATGTTTGTGTTGATTCTGGGATATCTGTGCATATGATTTATGTAAAGAGATTCAGGTAAACCTTTATCTCATCCTTGTTATTTTCATCTAGTCAGTTTTGCTTGTGTATTTCTAGGCAATTGCACACAATTTGTATGATGGTCAACATACACACACACACATATATATGCTTTGTTTTGTGTAGGGTTAGATAGATGCTTGATGTATCAGGTGCCAGTTCAATGCTTTGGTTGCAACGAAATCAAAAAATGCATTGGCTCTCCTAGGAACATGCATGAACGTGATGGTTTCAAAATACCATATGAGAAGGCGCACTTGCAAAAACTTGTGAAATAAGAGTGGCTTAAGGACACAAAATACATTATGTAGCTGGGAGATAACTAGTTGGGAATATAGGTGCACATGTAAATGGCATATGCTAAGATGGATTGCCTCGGTCAATAGACCAATGATTGTTAGTGAGTGCCCCCAAGCAAACTCCTCTTGGGATTGAGAACCTCTAGTGGCTAATAATGTAATGGATGTGGTCGATCTCGGTATTCGTTGGAGGAGGATGAATCGTCATTGGTGAGTAGGTTGGTGAGGGAGGAGGCATTATCAATGGTCTATGGTAAAGGGGGGATAACTTCCTCAATGGGTAATCCTCATGGGAATACCCTAAGGTGATAAAGTTGATCATGTAGGTGCATATGTTTGAGGTGAAATTCTCTTTCACCATGTAAGATGGGACATTAAAACAAGTAGTGGGAAGTGTCACTACACAATAGACATGTGCATGGAATCTTGGCTCGAAGAAGCTTATGTGTCGAAGGCAATGGTGAGGTAGCACAGTTTAGTATGATTGTGCTAATCAGGATGGGAATCATGTGAGTATTGTTCCCATACAATGCACATCCATCGTGTTGTGCTTATGTATCCATATGCATAAGTTGTGGTGCTTGTGGCATAAATGTCTCGACGATAGGTACCATTGAGATGACCACTTCTACAGTGGGTGAAGAAGGTGTTGTTGTCGATGCAGTGACAACATTTAAATAATAATTATAGTTTCAAGAGGAAAACAAATTTCTGGTTTTCTAAAGATCAAAACTAGTGATTGGAGCGATTGAAAGATCAAAGCAAAACTTCAACCAATATTTGAAGAACTCAATAGTGAAACATCTATCAATAAGAACAAAAAATTAACCCTAGAAACCCATATAAAGGGGAAAACCAACATTGAAGGCTTTGCACATCTCTTTTATTGTCGATAATGGTGCAATTATAGGCTCTCTACAATACCATCAACTTCATGTGGAAAATTTTTGACAACCTCCCATCAATATTAGCCAAAGGCCCCCTTATCTTAGTGGATAAATGGCAAATATATGGATGGTTGGCTTGGTGGATAGATGGAAGGTCAAGCGTCCCCAACCCTTCAGCTTCCCCCAAGTGTTTAATTTCCTTATTTCCCCCCTTCATTTATCTATGAGATATATTCACGTGACTTACATACAAAATGCATGAAATAAACATTTCATTTTCTACATTAATATTACTGATGGAGTGATTGCTAGATGCATGAAAACTATGTTAGTGGCGACATGGGGCCCTTCACACCTTCACTACATCCTCTTCCTCGTCCTTAACCACAAGCAACCATTTACCAATCATTTTGAGCCAATAGTGAAGCCATTCTTCATTTGGATCCAAATTTAGATCATTAAACCCGAGCCTAGAATCGACCTCTCTCAACTCCCTCAAAACTAGAGACTTCTTCTCCTCCATGGGGATACACAAGAAAGGGTCTACACAGAGATTATCATAGACTGCCAATGGTTCATTACTTAAATCGTGGAGGAGATTCAAGCGTAAAGGTGAGGCCATATTTGAAAATCCCCCTCATAACGTGGAGGACGTTGAGGCCATAAGGGTATTAGCTTTTACCTACTCATGACCCAAAAATGTATTATGAATTAATTAATCAGATGGACCTTCTACCATCATAGAGCGTATATGACCTAAATGTTGAGGAGACCAGGGAGAGATGACCTCATCACCCATATTGACCTAGAAAGTCGATGCACCAAGTAAGCAACACTTGGTAAAAATTTTGTCCTATATGAGGCTATCCTCTAAATAGTCTAAATCCTCCTCCATTAATGCCAAAATCGAGATGACGTAATGTATGGTTGAAAAACCAATATTGTAGGAAGTACCCAATCCTTTCTGAACCAAGACCTCAAAAAGAGAATAAGTAAAAAGTCCTAAGGTTGTGAGGGCATGCCATCGAGAATAATATTATAAAAAACATATGATCCAACGCCATCTCTACAAACCCTCATTCCTTCATCAAACCTCCTTCTTCTCTACCTTAAATTATTAATTCTCACACACACATATAATAGGTTTTTAAGGCTATTACAATGGCTAATTATAACTCTTTTTATCGTCTTGCCTTTATACCTTTGTCAAACAATTACAATTACTATTTATAATTTTTTTAAGAGAATTTCATACTCGTCAATATTTGCATGATCAAGAACATAAAAGTTTTGTAATCTTTATTTTATTTGTTTAATATAAAATTTTCAAAAGTTTTTCCATTGTACAATTTAATTATTATATTTATTTAAATAAGAAATTTTGTTTTTTATTATTTGCTTAATATAATTATATTAAAATGTATATTTTCAAAAACGTTTTTCTATATACAATTTATTAATTATATTTATTTAAAAAACAAATTTATTTTATTTGGTTAAAAACATTGTAATCTTACTTTACATAAGCTTTACATATCTTATATTTAAAATATTTTTTTAATTGTATTAAATACCAATTAATTAAAAACTATGTGACTAAAAATAGAATTTGAAAACTATGTGACTAAACTATGGCCAAGTTAATTATGTTAACTCAAAACTATGACCAAGCTAAACTCATTCAAAGTGGATTAGTCACTGGACTAGGGTGCATGGCTCAAAAGTGGAGCAGTTGTAATTTCCTTCCTTTGGGATTGGGGATTCTTGATGAATGGATGCTATTTTTTTGTTTATTTATGATTTATTATTTTAGTTTACTATGAAAATTTTTGCCATGCAATAGGTATTCACATTGAGGTTTGGGAATTTTTTTTTGCATTACTTGAACGTGGCACATTTTGTTTTAACTTTATTTAGCATTATGACCTCAATCAGTCACTCATTTCCTACATGTATGTAGCAGCTTAAGGTTCAAATTGACTATACTAAATTTAGGTAAAAGATGGTAATACCGTTAAAACCTTGGAAATTATGGAAGATTAGTCTAATAGGATGACTTATATAGTTGTTGGATTGATTGACAATCTACAAGAATGTGCCAGCTAAGACAAGATGAAGTCCACCTCTGGCCATCCTTAGGACTTTGGCAAATTAAGAAGCTAGGATAATTTTATCTCTTTCAAGATGTCTTCTGACAAAAATATGTAAGTTGTATTTACTGTTAAATTACAAGTTAAAACCTTCTGGTAAATCCATTTGATTTAGTAGATACATGAGTCTTGGATCACCATCACGTGGATGTCGGAGATTTTGTCTGCCCTATAGCAGGTTTGTTTTGTAATGGGTTGTTTTCTCCTTTGACTTCTTATTCTTTAGTATTCTCTACTGTGAAGGAGAAGATTTTACCACACTAAAATTTAGCGTTGCAATCATGTAAAATTTGCAATTATTAATCTATAATTTCAGACATTGTTACTTATTTAATGTTGAATATGGGTATTTTCTTATGTTTTTCAAGCAATTGACTATTGTAATTGTAATTACAGTATCTATCATCATTCACCCAACCCTATTGTGAATTGCCCTTATTGCAATTTGAATTTAGGTAACACCTTACTGAGATTTGGTACCTCATTTCACCGCTACGTAGCTCCCTACATTATCTGAGCAAATGTAAAGAACCAACCTATAAATGGAGAAACTTATAAATAATAGAAAACCATACCACTTTTAGTAGTTACTATAGACAAAATCCATCCTCCATGCCAATTTAGAGGTAACCATGATACAACATTTTTATTTAAACATTTTTTGTTCTGGAAAAACCAATAATAGCCTTGTCCCAATAATCCAATTCTACCAATGGCTACTATAAGAGTAATTTACCGTCTCTGTCCACTTGCTTTTGGGGTACCAATTTGATCATCTGCTTGCATTATATTACAAGTAGAAAGCTTCACATTATGTAGGAGAGTAAAATGTTCACTATTATTATCATGTTGAAAACATGATGTCATGGTAGTAGTTTTGTTTAAGTTGAGTTACAATCCAAAGCTATGAATCCATGGTTAGTTAAATAGTTCTAGTTGTCCTTAATGCTTCTTCTAGTAAATTCTTATTCACAATATTTTTGAGTTACTAAAATGTCACCCAAATGTACAATTTTTGAGCTGTAATATTGGGGACTATGAGTTAATCAACATTGAACTCTTCAGTCCAACTAGTTTAACATTTAACGTTAATAATGCCATATGCATCGTCCCTACTTTGGGGATTCCATGTTTTTGTATAATGTTAAATTTATGGGTTCTCTATTTTAGCTTATATTGCCTCATTATTTTTATTTTTTGTTGGATCAACCCTCAACCAACAAAACCCAATCGATAGGGGTCCCCTCTGTCGACACTCGACTCACCGCAATATCCTTAAGCATCGGCCCAGACAGGTTTTACCCCATCCAGCAACACCCACGGAGCGGATGAGGTCTCACCCGTGATGTTCAAGGGAGGGTCAACGGACCAAGTTTTCACAATATATAAGAGCGTTAGGGGCATCGACAGTTCATCAGTTCAATAACCAGATCAGATCAACTTCTTTAACAAAAACTATTCATCATTGCACATCATTCCTCCATAACTGGAATAGATCTACCAGTGCGGGAACAGATCTAAAATGATAACAGTATTCATAAATAGTAAACCATTGCATCATGGATCCATATTTCAGATTTACTTAGCACTCATCATCAGATCTGCAAGAACAAAAATACAGGAAAAGACAAAAGAAGATAACATCAATTTAGATCAACATCGGTCTTATCATATTACTTATGTGCAATCACCCACGTATCAAAACCGATAACAATTCATCCCAAGCAGATATCAACTTCTATCAATTCGTAGACCATGCTCTCAACCTCTAGTCAGTCACAATTCTTCTTTCTATATATAGGCTTGCACATATACATTCATGGTCCACTTCTAACTAACTCCTAACTGATTTAACTGACTAATGACTAATATCCACAAAAAATAGTCAACACGTACAAGAAGTGACACAAAATAATCAAAAGTAGTATATATTTCACCTATCACGCTATCTTTGTCTTGTGCAATGTCTTCTATGCTTGTGTAGCATCCGCGATGCTGCGCAAATTACCCCAACCCCTTTCCAACAGGACCCCAACACAGTCTTGTGGCTCGTCCTCGAGCCACATCAGATGGTCTTGGTGTACTCAACAAGCTTGGATTTGCGGAAACCACTTTTATATAGTGGTGTGTCATTTAATGGGAATATGTTTAACTATGCCATTTGTTGCAATTGCCTCCTTTATGGTCAATCTCTGCGGAACTCGGCACCCTGCTACAATTGTGTATCTCGCAGAATCTTGTTGTGCCTCTGATCACAAATACTGGTCGTTGGACTTATTCGGGCTCACTGTTATTGTTTTGGTGGCTCCCTGCTGCATGAAAACTATCTGCATGAATTATGAGCTTTCGTACCACTTTGGAATCCATTATAGCGTCCACACCCTTGTCATTCCTTGCATTTAGGATCAGCCCGGGCTTCTTGAAGTCGATCATGTTCCCTATTCCTGCATACTTAGTCAAGTGGGGCAAGAAATCTAGCCCCTTCCAGATTCCTTGTGAGTTTCTTGGTTTGCTCCTCAGACCAAGTGGGAGAAATATAGCCAAGGACGACCTTGCTAGGCAATTCTATCTTGGATGAGGTAGCCTGCATACTTGCAACAACTTCTTTAATTTCCGTTGATGAAGCATTCTCACTCAAAATATCCCTTGTATCCAGGGTGCACTGCATATTAGCTCTGGTTTCCATTTCCTTACACAACAAAGCTTCCTACCTCTATAATTTTGAATAGTGTAACTTCACCCCATGGTGTCCTCTCAGCGGCTGGTCATCTGCTTATAACGCTAGCCTTAATTTGGATATCACCATTGTCATATCGGGTCCATCATTAGGGATAAATCCTGCATTAATGAACCGATTACGCCACCGATTCTGCCAACATCCTGCTTGGATCTGCTATCATTAGACGTTACGTCAAAAAGTGTCGTCTCACCTGTCTTAACGATCTTCATTGAGTATTGATGTGATTTCCAGTCATCGTCTTCTGGTTGGTAGGATCTGTCATCTAAACGACGCTACCGATTCTTCTACTTGTTCAACCTCTCCTTTTTGCACAGTCACTTGCTCCGGCGCAGCCATGTCCTTGCACACAACCACTTTCCCAGGTGCAGTCACTCTCTTCCATGCAGCTACTGTTCATACAACCCCTCTTCTCCATGCGACTACTGTTCTCTCGGCGTAGCCCCTCTCCTCCATGCAACTACTATTTTCTCGGTGCAACCCCTCTCTTCTATGCAACTACTATTCTCTCGGTGGATCCCCTCTCCTCCATGCAACTACTATTTTCTCGACACATCCCCTCTCTTCTATGCAACTACTATTCTCTCGGCGAAGCCCCTCTCCTCCATGCAACTACTATTTTCTCGACGCATCCCCTCTTCTCCTGGCGCAATCACGTCATCTTTCTATCTATCCTTCCCCTTCTTTGTGTGGCAGCTCAAGCAGTGCGCAGTGTTGTCTGGTTAATTATATTAACTACTCTTTATCTATTGCTGGTTTTGACTATGTCGCAACCCTCCAGCTATTGCGGAAGATCCTTCTAAGTGTGTTAATAACTCCTATTCTTACGCAGCCCCTTCCTTCTAGTGTACCCTTCCTCTTTCTGTCTACCCTACATATATTTTCTCCTTTTTTTTTAGCGCAGTGCCTTAGACATTGTGCGGTTCTTCCCCCGTCCGATAGGGCTTCAAGCGGTTGCCATTACAATATTTGGCAATATCGCCTCCTCTAACTACTGCAATTGAATTGCACCCCCAAAGGCAATAGAATTAATAATATATGGACCTAACCAATGCATCTGTAACTTACCTGTATGCTTCAAGAACTTGCTATCGTAGAGAAACACTAAATCCCCTTGTTGAAACTGTTTGTTTTTTATATGGCGATCATGCCACGCCTTCTGTCGATCCTTCTCGATGCGTTGATGGAATCCTATGATAAAATGGTCTTCTTCAAGCTGTATTAACTGCGATGTGTTCTCTTCTAGTGTGGCTTCATTATCCATGCATGTCGCGGCTGCAATGCACAGACTGGGGATGATGTACTCCATAGGCATGACTGCCTCTTGCCCATATACTAATTTGAATGGTGTTTGCCCCTTCAATATCTTACAAGTGGTGCAATATGCCCATAACATGGTTGGAATATTCAAATCCTAGTTATCTCAGTTAACATTACATACCTTTGTAAGTGCATACTCCAAGATTTTGTTGAAGGCTTCTATGGTCCCATTTGCCTGTGGATGATATGGTGTACTTTTTTTTATATCTGCAATTCCTCTGTTAATGCTCGTACAGTGCGATTGATAAAATAGTTTCCCTAGTCACTCATCAATAGTCTGGAACAACCAAACCACGTCACAATGTTATCAAATAGAAATCTTGTTGCTGTCGCAGCAGTGCAATACGCAACTGGGGTAGCCTCCGCCCATCTTATCAGGTAGTCTGTTGCTGTGATTATGTACCGAGAACCAATTCATTTTTCGGGTGGGTTGATTGGACCCACAAAGTCTACATCCCACTTCTCAAAAGGTTGCAAAGTCACCTGCGATACTAGTGGCATCTCATCTTTCCATGATCGTCTCCCCATGCATTGACACACATCGCATCTCTATGCATAGTCTACTGCATCGTTATGTAGGGTGGGCCACCATAACCTTTCACGAAGCACTTTTTTGGCAGTAGCACGACCCCTGTAGTGTCCACTAGAAACGCCTGAATGCACTTCTTCCAAAATCTGCTCCTGCTCATGTGGTAGGACACATCGTCACAATATTTAATTTGGTCCCATTTTATACAGGTGTCCAACAATCAACTGGTAATCAGAAGCTTTAACTACTAGCCATTTCTTTTGTCTTGTGGAAAGTTCTTCTGGGGCCACTCCATTTGCCAAAAATTGAAGTATAGGAGCATAGTGGTCATCAGCCATGTCGACCCAGTATAGCTGCGCATTGGGAAGTCCTTCAATATTGGTAGGTTCTTCACCTGTCTTGATTATGGACAAGTGATCAGGGCCAACGTTCAAGTGACCCGGCTTGATGATAATTTCAAAATCAAAATCCTGGAAGAGAAGTAGCCAATGGCATATCTTCCCCCCCAACACAGACTTGTTGACCAGATACTTCAAGGCCAAATGGTCAGTAAACATCTTAAAGTGGCCTCCTAACAGGTAGTGCCAAAATTTTTGCAGTGCATAAACCATCACCAGACCCTCGCGCTCAGTGGTCGTGTAGTTCTTCTCCGCGAATGACAACTTCTGACTGGCGAAAGCAATTGGGTGATCCATATCTCCTTCTCCTGGCTGCATGAGCACTAATCCAAGCGCAACAGAAGATGTATCAACATGCACATGGAATTCTTTGTTTCAATCTGGAAATACAAGTATTGGTGCTGAAGCCATCTTGGCCTTCAGCGTGTCAAAGCTACCTTGACATTCGGGACTCCAATTAAATATAGCATTTTTTTTCAACAGTTTTTCCATGGGAGCATTGATTGCAGCATAGCCTCTAATGAATTTGCGATAGTACCCCATGTGGCCCAGTGTTTCCCAAAGCATATTTATATTGGTCGGTGGTGGCAAACTCAAGATGAGCACTCTCTTTGTAGGATCAACCAATAATACTTGCTTGCACACGATGTGTCCCAACAGTATCCCGATTGATGCACAAAAAATGCACTTTTTAGAGTTCAGTGCGATCTGATGTTGTTGGCACCTTTCCAGCATTAGTCGAAGGTTTGCCAAATGATCTTATATTAGGCTGTACACTGTCCAATCATCCATGTATACTGGTAAGAAATTTTGAATGAAATATTTTAAATGCTGCGACAACAACTCGAGAAAAATATTGCAAGCACATTCGTCAACCCAAAAGGCATCACTGTATATTGGAAGTAGCCCCACTCTGTAACAAATGTTGTCTTATGTCAGTCTTCCTTCACGATTCTAATTTGATGATAACCGAAAAATCCATCTGTAAAGGAATACATTTCCTGACCACCTACTGCTTCAAGAACTTCATGTATGAACGGGGTCAAAAATGGGTCATGCAAACATGCATCATTCAACTTCCATAAATCGACACCAATTCGAACTTCACCCATTTTCTTATCTTGGAGCACCATGGGACTGATCCATTTTGACTCTTCTACTGGCTCAATAATTCCAAACTCCAGCATCCATTCAAATTTAGCCTTGAATATTTCTTTGTATCACGTATTTAATCGATACGGTCTCTGTCACACCGGTTTCACATCTGGTTTTGGTGGGATCTTCATCTCTTCGAAATCGCCCAGTATCCCCTTCATCTCTGAGAACTTAGTCGAAAAGAGATCTTGAAATTCATGTTGTAGGTCTGTTATTCTTTCCATGGTCTCCTCATCCCAATAGTCCCAAACACTGGAAAACTTCGGGTTCTCTTTTGTCCCAATGTTAACCTTTATAATATTCAATGAGTGACTCATGGGATCAGTTCGTACATCTGGCGCTGCAACATCCCTACTTCCTTCTATCTCAGGAATATTAATGTTCCATGGCTCATCATCATCTTCAGGTTTTCCATACATGTTGTAATATTCCATCATGAACTGCAGATGACAGTGTGCATTTGGATCGACTGGATATGCAATTGGAACCACCTTCAATACCACATCTCGGATGATTTGTAGTGCATTGTTGACATCTGGATTGGTATCTGCGAAACTAAAGGTATGCGGAAAGCAAACAGTCAGGTCCTCCCAAATAGTTATTTCTATGCGTAGCTCTGCTGATATGTACCATGACCTCGACATTTTGTCCAGGGTGTGAACAAAGGCATGGACCCATTCATCCTTTGGTCGCAATGCCCACAATGTTGGAATTCCCTCAAATGATTGTTAGGGTCATTCCATCCATCATACCTCCCAACATGGTATTCCTTTGTATTACCGAAGAGAACTGTCATCAAGCATCGACACTGGGCCCATCTAGTAATTATCTTTTTATGAGTTTCCCATCAGCACGCTGGAGTATATTTCAGTGCTTTTTCTAGTGCCAGCAGTCGCTGTGGCTCAGAGACCTTTTCTTCAAAATCCATTAAGAACCTAGAAACTTCAGGCAACCCTTAATACATGGGTAATTCCACAATCTCAGTCGCAACATGGCATACTGACTGTGTGATTAATCCTCACTTCCTAAAGGACACCTCATGCATTCGATTTTGACAAATTTTCAATGCATCCTCAAAATCAAAAGTCGCAAAACTAGCGTTGACCATCCCAATGCTGGCTGTCCCATATTTTCCCACATATGATTTGTTAAGATATTTACGTCTGACCCAAGATCCAGAATGACCAAGTCGACTTCATAGTCTCCAATCTGAATATTCATACGCATCTCCTTGCCTGTCATTTTCTTATGTAAAGAGTTCACCGCGGACTCTTTACCTAAACGGCGCAACAAGTTTTCAATATTAGCTAAAGCAGCTGGGCCTTTCGCTAGCGATAAACAACTCTCAAAGAATTGCTGCAAGGTACCATGTTGCCACGATGGTCCTGCCTCTAGTGTAGAATTAAAAGTGGAATGCATTTCAATGACATGCGACTTACCAAGAGTTATTCTAATCGCATCTCGTGCTCCAAGAAATGTCTCCTTTTCCATTATGATATCAAACGATGCCTTCTTCTATCCATCTAGTTGAATCTATGGTTGGGGCCCATCTCCTCCTGCCGTGGCTCCCGCTTGAGTGACAACGAAAACATCAAAATCTTCCATACTGGGATTTGTTGAGATCGTTTCTACTGTTGGTCCTTGATTTTGGTTCATTGGGGGATTCTGAGGCAGCGACGGATTATGGTTCAATGGAGGGTTCATAGGTTGGTTCATTGTCTGGTTTTGGATTGGAATTTGATTTTGCGGCTGCAACTGGTTCTAGTTTTACAACTGATTCTGAGTATGGACTTGATTTGGGCTCTACAATTGAGGGACGTTCTCAGCCTGCCATCTCACGATTAGTTGTGGGTTGTTTTCAATCGTGTGATCGATCGTCGTGCAATAAGTACATGAACATTACAAGTGAGGGAAATATCTCTAATAATGCTTGAATACCCCACAATCATAGAACTAGACCGATCCGTGACCTCGTCCTCCTCCTCATCTAAAGCCTGCTCTTCCTCGAAATTTTCCATGGAATCCTCCCTGTTGTTGGTACTGTGGCTGAGCCATCTGTTGCGGCGTGGGATTTGGCTGCTGCTGAACATATTGGGAAGCTTTAACATATTGTGGCTGTGGCTGAGGCATTGTCATTTGATTGTATTATGGTTGTTGTGCAAATTATGGTTGTGGTGCAAACTGTGGTTGCAGTTGCGATGGTATAAATTTCATTTGCGGCGGCGACGTATACTGTGGTCGAGCATTTACTACCCGAGGTTGCATCTGCGGCTACTGTATGACGCAATGATCTTTTCCCTTCACAAAGTATGAATCATATGCTCTTTCCTGTAGCAGATAATATTCATGGCAGTATTTGTCTTCATGTCCCACTAATTTACAAAAAGAACAATATAGATTGGCTAGTTTTTACACCATTTTCTACATATAGCTACACTCCTCGTGCCGGTGCCCATAAACTTGACATATGCGACACCATGGTATGCTGTCACAACTTAATGTATTTGGCACTCCTCAGACTAGATAATTTCATAAACTGGGGCAATTGTCCTTGGTGTGCCCATCAACATGACACCGAGTACACCAAAGATCATCGTGATCCTCCTTCTCAGTTCTTGATGTCTTGTAACTGGATTGTTAAATTTGCTAGCTGCACCTGGATTTGGTTCATGCCAACTACACTCTCTCCAATCGGTGAAGCTTCCAACTTCATCGCAATCTCCAGAGCCTCACTCTGTGTTGCGATATTCTGCTGCATTAGTGGTTGCCAAATATGAGATACCAGGGCTGCAATAAACCACTCTTTATGTTGGACATCGCTCATCTGAAAGATGACTTGTACCATCAATGTCTTGAACCTCTAGTTAAAGTCCCACACAATCTCATTAGGAAACTGCTTGATCTCTTTCAATTCAGTAATGTATTGAGCCTCAGACTTAGGCTTTCGGAACTTGTCAATTAGTCCCTGTCGGATTTTGTCCAATGTTTTGGCAGGCACCCCCGTAGGAACCTGAATGAATTTCATGAACCAATCTAGCGCACGACCCCAAAAGGTAGTCACCAATTGGCCTTTCTTGACATCATCATCGGTGGTCTGTCGAACTGTCCACACTGCCTCGCAAAGGAACCAGTACTGCTCGGGATCGTCGGTCCCTTTCCCATGAAACAAAGGTAATTTGGCGTCATCTCTTGCCATCCTCAGACTTCTTCCTATAGACACTGATCTACTACTAGACTGCTATTGACACGTCAGGAAAGTTGATGTAGAATTCATGGTTCTTCCTGAGTTTGAAGTGGTGCACGGAGGCATGGGAAAAGTGCTGCAGGAGTTTGATCTTATTGTTGCTTCGAGTCTAGTCTAGGTCTGGTCGTCCTCTTCATTATTGTAAGGTCGCCTCGTCCCATGTGGTTGTCCTTCGCGGTTTTGCATTCCGATCACAGCAGGACATTCCCCTATCCTATGCCTCTTCTCTTGCCGAAACCTTGCTCCTCCCCTTGTACAACTAATTTCTTCCTCAGCTTCCCTCACAGTCTCATAAAAACTTGCACCCATCTATCCCTTACCTTCCCATTTGTCTCTCCCCTTTAGTCACAACATCCACCACCTCCACACACCTGAGTTTTACTACTTAGGTGAATTTTCAATATGCCCTTCTCACAAACAAGCATTTTAATTGACAACTGTAAAGACAATAAGAACCTACCTCTGGGTCTGCTGAAGAATTCCTGTTCTGCTTCACTATAGGATTTGGTAGTGTCGACTATAAATTTAGTGATATATCCCTCCAGGATACTATCCAAACAGACCTCAACAGCTCACAATGCCCGATTGTCAGTTTCTTGCATCTCCTTGATTGATTCAGGGGTCCAAGATGTCGGTTCTCCTCCTTGAAAATTCATCTTCTTATATGTGAACTACGCCAACCACTCGTACAGTATAATAGGAAACTCATAGAAAAAATACTCGTGAGGACCGTCATGTATGTAGTTCTCCAACAACTTGTCTGTGGTCAATCCCAGGTTCTGATTTTCTGCTTCAGCAAACTATCACGGCTTCAGGTCAAACCAATCTTGGATTTTTGGTCACATTGGATGCCACATCCCCTCCTCTCAGTCACAACAAGGTCCCAGAAACAAAATCATTTGTTGGATCAACCCCCAACCAGCAAAACCCAATCGACAGGGGTCCCCTCTGACGACACTCGACTCGCCACGATCTCCCTGAGCATCGGCCCAGACAGGTTTTACCCCGTCCAGCAACAACCGCAGAGCAAATGAGGTCTCACCCGAGATGTTGAAGGGAGGGCTGACAGAACCAAGTTTCCGCAGTATAGAAGAGGGTTAGGGGCATCGATAGTTCATCAGTTCAATAACCATATCATATCAACTTCTTTAACAAAAACCATTCATCATTGCACATCATTCATCCATAACTGGAACAGATCTACCAGTGCAGGAAAAGATCTAATAAAATAACAATATTCATAAACAGTAAACCATTGCATCATGTGTGCATATTTCATATTTACTTAGCAATCATCATCACATTTGCAGTAACAAAAAGATAGGAAAATACAAAAGAAGATAACAACAATTCAGATCAATGTCGGTCTTATCATATTACTTCTGCACAATCACCTATAGATCAAAATAGATAACAATTCATCCCAGATAGATATCAACTTCTATCAATCTGTACACCATGCTCTCAACCTCTATTCATTCACAATTCTTCTTTCTATATATAGGCTTGCACCTTTACATTCATGGTCTACTTCTAACTAACTCCTAACTGATTTAACTAACTAATGACCAATATCCACAAAAAATGGTCAACAAGTACAAAAAGTGACACAAAATAATCAAAAGTACTTTATCTTCCGCCTATCGCACTATCTTTGTCTTGTGTGGTGCCTTCTATGTTTGCGCAACATCCGCGATGCTACGCAACTTACCCCAACCCCTTGCCAACATTTTATTTTCCATCGAATATAGGTTCCACAACAAAAAATGAAATTTGATTTTATTTCTAATTGAAAATTATTCAACACTAAGTAAGAACATATTGGACTAAAAATTACATGTAGTCGTATACAGTTAAAAATATATTATTTCGAACTATATTTCCATATTATGTTTCACTTCTATGTGCACTTTTAATTATATTAAAAGTTGTATACAATCAATAATATAATTAATGCTTTTGTGAACCCATTTTAACAAGTTTTTAACTTTGGGTTTCTTTTGTAGACTCGGTGGTTGGGTTAGTAGGCTATTACTATCCTCACCCAAGGTTCAAAACCCATGATCATATGTACATATCACTTATGGGAGTGTTAGAATTTACAATAATGAAAAAAAAATGTTTTAATTTTGTGACAGTTGAAATTATCACCTAACCCCTTGAGATTAGGGCAAAGTGAAGGATGATTGATAAATAATATTTTTTATTAAAATTGTGAATTGATAAATTATATTTAACTAAATAATATTATTATATATTTAACAATAATATTCAAATGAAAAGATCTTATTATATATTTAATAATAATAAAATATTATTTAATATTATTTAAATTTGGAAACACCTAAGGATAACGAATTTGTCTAACAACACAATGATTTTGCCCGGAGTTTTCCTTTTTCGATGATCGTCCGTTAGACCCCTCTTCGACGAATGTTAGCATAGTGTTCTAGCGCTCTACACAATTGTAAAGTTGTTGTCTGTGAATATGAGCAAGATGGTGCACGTCTAAGAGCTGGACCACCCTACCTACTTCCTCCGCACCCATTTTTGATTTTTTCAAATTTTCCAGTCCTAGATGGTATGGTGTCGGCATCCTTAGTTGCAGTTTGAGTCCATTTTCCATCGCCCAACCTTCATATATTTCCCATTATTTGTGTCTATTTTCCAGTGTTAAGGAGCGCATTAGAAACATTGTGGCAAGGTGAGTCACAGGTAAATCAAAGATTGTTTCTGTTGAGTATGTTTGTATTTAGTTGCTATTAATATTTCTCAGAAAATGAATTTGAAATATTTTGCTAACAATAATCGATACATAAATATCTTCATGTGCTTGAAAACTTGAAGCATATGAACATATTTTGTAGGAATGTTTGTGGATGCCTAAACGTTTGCATCAGACTTAAGCATATGCATGTATGCTAAAGTTGAAAAGCATACATGGGTTAGTGCAATGCCCAAAGCTTCTAATCCACAATGTTGCCAAGTGTGGAAAATTGACATCTTTGGAGGAGTTGTGGGTAGACGGGTGTGTGAACCTTTGATGTTAGTGGTTTGTCTGAGTTTGAAGAGTTGCCAAGTATTGGAGCACTGGTATCTTTGGAGGATTTGAGGACATGCGGATGTTTAAAGTTGAAGAGCATAGGGAGTTATCGCAGTTGGCAAAGTTTCCAAAGCCAAGTTTATGTTCGTTCGTTGAGTTGGAGGAGGAAGGTGTTAAACATTGTATGTCGTTGGAGATGCCAAATGTTTCTAGATGTCCCAACATAGTAAAATAGTTGGGATGGCTTACTAAAGGCGTGCATGTTGCATCAACAAAACAAAAGAAGCAGTCCTGCAATGGATGATGATATAATTATTTTCATCAATCAATGATGTTGTTGATAGTAAAACTAGATGTCCCTGTTGCTGCCATAAATGATGCAAGAGATATCACTGCTTTATGAACACCTACAAGATTTCATTAATCAATGATGTTGTTGATAGTAAATCTATCAAAACTTTTTATTTTCAAGTTATAACAGACAATTGTTTATAGAGAGTGATGGATACTATTGTTTTTACTATTATATTATGATTATTTAGCGTTTGGTTTTTTAATCATGGAAAATAGAGTGATTTATGTGATTTTTTTTTAATTGTATAGAATTGAGTTCCATTTTATTATAGTTTTTATAATATTAATATTAATCAATCATATTTTAATATATCTTTTTATAATTAAGGTGTTTTATAAAGAAGTGGCTCAATTCTAGCCAGATGACATGTATCCATGGGCTTGGTAGCAGCGTGGTAGACTATGTTATTTCCGATATCCCTTTGTACAACGAAATAATAAATTTTGACATCTTAAACGACCATGACCCTAACTCAGATCATAGACCTTTAATTGTAACTCTCAATTTTGGCATGCATAAGGATCCCATCGAAGGTAATCCTCATAGCCAAAAAACTTGATCTTTGACAGAAATAAAAATGATCATTTTATAAATGAATTAAAAATTAATTTGCTTCATTTATCAAGCATAGACAACACAAAAGACATCGATCATAATTTACTACAACCCTCTCATATTCTATTAACAAGTTCTCAATTGAAGTTTCAAGTAATAAAATAAATAGCAAAACCAACCCTTGGTATGATAAAGATTGTAAAAGTACAAGGAGATAAATTAAGGAAGCTACTAAAGAGTCTCTTAAAATTGATAAGATAAAAATATACAAAGCCCTAACTAAAAGGGAAAAAATGCAATATATTCATAAAAGACAAGAAAATCTCTTACACCTCTCTAAGGTGGCTCCTAAGAAATTATGGAGGCAGATTCTAACTAGAAAAACTAAAGATAATAATAGAATTTCTTTACACGACTGGAATTCCTATCTTAAAAAGATTTATGAATCCCCAAATGTCATAGATAACTTTGAACCCTACTCACAATGGAAGAAGTTTTCTCATTAGAAGACATATATTTTGGGGTTAAGCGTCTGGCAAATGGAAAAGCTAAGGACATTGAATGTTACCAGGCATAAATCCTAAAAAATGGAGGTCATGTCCTCATCCCTCACATCCACAAACTATTCAATCAAGCGGTCAAGCAAGGGTTTCCTAGACCATGGACTAAGAGCCTCGTTATCCCTATTTTTAAAAGTGGGGATAGAAATAACCCCTCTTATTATCGGACAATTATGATTAGCCCTCTCTTAGCCAAGTTATATGGTATTATTTTGTAAAAGAAGATCAACATATGGCTTGAAAGTGAAGGTAAGCGGGCTAAGGGCCAAGCGGATTTTAGAAGGCAGCACTCAACAATGGACCACCTCGTTACGCTTAGGACCATTGTGGAGGAATGTCGTGATGATAATCCAATCTCTTTTGTTGCTTTGTGGACTTTATAAAGTCTTTCGATATGATACCTAGAAATAACCTATGTAATAGATTAGAAGAGCTAAAGGTTCCTTTTGAGTTGAGAGCTACCGCAATAAGGTTATACGAGAATGTCATCGTCAAGTTTAAGAGCAATGAGGGGTGGTCAAAAGATATTAAGTGTAATGTTGGAGTTAAACAAGGTTTCCCCCTTTCACCTACCCTATTAGGCAGTTACATCGATAAGTTAAAAGATTTTTTAGAGAAGCAGGTTGTGCTGGCACAATATTAGCTGGAATAGTCATCATCCTTCTTCTCTATGCTGACAATATTGTTCTTCTGGCAATGCGTCCATCTGATCTTGATAAGCAACTAATACTTCTTAAGTATTTTTTCTCTACCATGGGTATGATTGTTAACATTGACAAATCAAAAGTTATGATTATCAAATCCAAGAAGGACACTTATGCTAATTTTGTGTATGACAATATCAACTTGGAGGAAGTGTCTTCTTACAAATACCTAGGAATTGATATTCACCACAAGCTCAACTAGAACTATAACATCGAGAAAAGTATTAATGGAGGGTGGAAAGCTTATTTTGGTCTTGAAAATAATTATAAAGCAGCAAACCTTGTGACGTGGGATCAAAAGAAGCTCCACTTTGAAACTTTAGTCACTTCTGTTATCTTGTATGGATGTGAGGTTTGGGATTGCAACATCTCTAGAGAATCCTAGAGAAATATTGACCAAATACATAAGTGTTTTATAATGTATAACCTCAAAATTAAAATCAAGACGCTCTATTCCATTATGCTTATAGAAGTGGGTCTTTTCCCTATCGAGAGCCTAGCTATGACTAGGCTCCTGTTGTACAAGCACAAAATCAGTAACATAGGAGACCATAGACTTCCTAAGCTAGCTTTAAATTCCATCCAAAACCACCTAAGGCTCAAGCAAGGTTGGTATAAAGATACCAGCGCCTGGTTAAACCCATTGGGAGATCGACAAAAATGTTGCATTGCAAAATATTAATAACATTAAAAATATTGTTACTTCTAAGTTTAAAGAGAAAACATGGTGTGAGAAAGATTTAGAGGCTAAAAGAAAATTAAGATATTATAAGTAGGTCATCAACCCTAATCTAAAAGATCAAAATTATCTCTCTATTTTAACTAGTTCAAAGAAAAAAATTAATATAGCGAAGATAAGAACGAACTCTCATGAGCTCCATAGTGAAATAGGTCATTGGGTAGTTCCTAAAATACCATGGGTGGAAAGGATTTTCCATCTTTGTGAGAATATGAACATTGAAGATGAAGATCACTTCCTCTTAGAGTGCCTTATGTACACCCACATTAGATCTCAGTTTCATAATCTTTGTTGCAATACCAACCTTCCTAGCCTTTTAACATGCCAAAATTATAGTGAGCTCAAGACACTTCTCTCCAAGCTCTTTGAGCATAGGAATACAATTTTTCTTTTTAAAGTAAATAATTCGTTTCTTTAGGTCCGATAGACCAAAGTTTGGTCTCAGTGGACGTTCACCACCACCACCACCATGTTATACACAATTTGAATGGATTTTTGTTTATTTTATTATGGGCTTTTATAATATTAATGAATTATTATTTAATATAGGTTTTATATTAAATATTTTGAAGCTATATCAACATTCAATTATATCTAGTTAATTTGGATGAAGGATGTCGTTATTATATATTATTTGGATGATAAATAACATAGTTTTATCTATATCATTAAAATATGTCACATGACATTTATATGAGAACATCTCCCTGGGGTTATTTTTTATTAAAACATATGTAATTTTTTTTAAAACCATATGATTTTTTTTTTCATTTTTAATTTTAATATTAATTTTTAATTTTATTATTATTAAAATATGTGACATTACATAATGTTATGTGGCAACATCTCCTTCATACTAGGTTGTTAATTTTCGTTAAACCATATATAAATTTGGTAAGCCGACATGTTTTCATTTTTTTTTAAATTTAAATTTTAATATTAAATTTTAATTATTTTTTTATTAAAATATGTCAAGTTACATAACGTTATGTGACAACATCTCCCCAATACTAGGATGTAGAGCACCTCGTTGCTCTGGGTGCAACTATCAATTTTATAATTATTAATTAATAGATTTAAAATTATTAATTAATAAGATAGTGAAATTGTATGTGTTTAGAGTGCAAAGCTCTTTTCTTTGTGTATTTTTCTATAGTGTTTATAAACTATATTTAGAGAATGGAATTGATGAAACTAATCTTATGTAAGCTTTCTATGGTCTTTATAGAATATATTTAGAGATTTTATTAATAAAACAAATTTAGTTTAGATGGACAATATGGATTTTTTTAATTTGGGTCTATTTTTTAAACATGTAAAGTTCATTTACTTTTTCATTTTACTACATTTATTATTATCTTTTCTCTTTACATATTAGAGAGATGGTGCTGGTGAAGTTGATGGTATGTGTTAGGTATCAAAATTTAGCCCTCATTTGAAAGCTTTCCATTGATTTACTTTATGTTCAAATTAGCCATATGTCAATTGCCACAATGATGCATGGAAGCCCATAATATTTGTTGTGAATAATTTTTCAGTGTATATAATAACCTCAAAATCCTCATTCAATGAATATTTTACATGAGATATATGTATGTGAGATACTCTAATAGAGACATATATGATCATATGGAAAATAATTTCAAGTAAATTATTTTATATAATGTAAATTTAATTTATATGTATTGCATTAATTTAAAATAAATAAATAACAACCAATAATCTTATGAAGAAACATTTATATCCATAATGTATTTTATTTAAAATCATTTTAGTTTTTGTGATTGGTTAAATGTTATTTGTAATGCTATGGAAGGTAGTGTAAGAGTATTTTAGTGTTTATTTTTATTCCCTATTCACAATAATTAATATAACAATATGAAATGCTTTTGGAATGGTTTATTAGTTCATTGTAAATTAAATTTTAAGATTTATAGGATTCTTATGAAATTTGTCTCTTAATGAAACAAAGTTGAGTTATAAGTAGTTAGTGTTTGTTTTATATCATTGATGTAATGCTGAAAAAATATAAAAGAGAAATTAAATTTATGATCTCTCACAAATACAATATATCAACCTAAATAATTCCTTAGAAATATAAAAAGATAAATTAAATTTATGATCTCTCATAAACTTAATAGAGAGTAACCTAAATGTCAAAAACATTGCTATGTTTCAATAAAATTATTCATCAACTCAACTTGTTCGAAGTTAACCAAAGTTAGTTGGTTCACATAATCATTATTCAATTTTAACTTTATGTTTCAAAGCTATCCAAAGTCACTTGTTGATTCAACTTGAACTTTATGGAGAAATTAACCCATTGGTTATTAAAGAATTTAAACTTCTAAAACACTTTTTTTAAGTTTCATTCCATAAATAGAAACTTTAATAATTAGTAATTCCAAATGAAATTTTTTCCCACACAAAAACAACTAAGTACAATCTAAAATCTCTAAATAAAATATAGTTGACATAAATATTAAATCATAAGACTTATATATTAAACCTAAATAATCAATCATATATAAGTATACAATAAAATTTATGTGTCATTATTAGAGGTTACCAAAATAAAATTAAGTTTGATCCTTAATAGGCTTTACATGATAATCCTCAAATAATTATAAGTGTTTTTTTTAATGACTAAAAACATTTTAAATAACCATAAAATTGAACATGGAACAAACGATTCAAGGAAGTAATCATTTTTTTGAGCGTTGAACTCCCCGGCGATTGCCTCGAGCTGCTTGCTGGTTGTGGGCTGCAGGACGGAGCTGAGGAGAGGGACAGGCCCATCGTGGGCACCCAGAACCCTGGCTGGATCCGTTGCTCTCTATTCGATTGGGTATTCGTGGTTGTCCTCACGCCTCTTGTGTTGAGTGACCGGATTGGATTCATGTGGGGCAATCTGATGGGTTCGCCCCCAGATCTGTGATCTGAGGCCTTTGACCAGCTAATCGACTATCAGACCAAGAGATCGGGGAAAAGGTCCTCGCCGAAGTTTGTCAAGCGTATTGAAGATGTACTGGAGGTTTCCCTCCCTCCGGAAGAAACCACGAGGGTCGCTCTATCCCTGGCAGATCGAGCTCTGATCAGGAAATTCATGGGGCTCTGGCCCTTACCAAAAACTATGGATAGTTGGGTCCAAAGAAACTGGAGTCCTCTGATATCTAAAAAAGTTTCATCTTACTCCATCGGAAGGGGCTACTTTCTATTCGATTCCAAATCCAAGGAAGTCAAAGATCGACTTTTCAGAAATGGGCCCTACTTCATGGGGTCGCAGGGCCTATATCTTAACGGGTGGATCCGGGACTTCGATCCTGAGGCTGACACTCCCAAAGCAGTGCCAATTTGGGTCAGACTTCCAAATCTCCCTATGCACTGTTGGAACCCTAAATCTCTCAAGGCTATAGGGTCCGTCTTGGGAAAATACATAGACATGGCTAGCCCGAAGGACCAATACGCCTATGCCCACATATGTGTTGAGGTGGATCTTGAAGCAGGATTGCCAGAGGCTATAAAACTTACTATGGGGAACTGGTCCCATTTTAAAAAGCTGGACTACGAAAAACTCCATTTCAAGTGCAGAGGATGCCAATAATACATGCACTTCATCCGTAACTGCCCCAAAAAGCCAAAAATCCAGCAGGACAAAGTGGAGGGATGGTAAAGGGTAAACAGAGCTAAATCTAAAATCCAAGCCGGTGTGGCCTCTAAAGAAGCCACAGTCATCCCTCTTGATGGATCTCAGGAAACATCCAAGACTAAAGAAACCGACGATGTAAGGAATGAAACTAATGATATTGAAGAGAAATCCAGTAATGAAGTTAGTAAGGAGCCAAAAGTAGCCCTATCAGACCAGCAAGGGAAAAACCATGATGAAGGTACAACAACGACAAAAGAAGAAGAAAGCATGGAGAATTCGGAGGAAGAAACTGAATCAGAAGAAGAAGAAGAGGAAGAAGGGGAAATAGAACTGACTACCCCAAGAAAAACTAAAACCAAAGGAAGGAAATCCAAGAAAGAAGTAAGGGATCATGCGACCTATAAGGATAAGCTGCAAGGATCCCAGCTAACCCTGGAAAAACTACTGAATAACACGAGAAATACCCGCCAGCAAGGGCATGCCCAGAAAGGGATGCCTACGGCCTCCAAAAGTAAGCAATGAAGGTCCTCTCCTAGAACTGCAGAGGTCTCGGTAGCAAAAGCAAGGAAGAATATATGCTAGATTTAATCTCTCTTCACCAACCGGACATCTTTCTGATCCAGGAGACCAAGATGGAGGAAACTGTATTTCTCCATGTAAGTAAATTTTTTTGGAAAAAAAGAGGTAAAGCTGCTATTAATTCAAGGGGCGCATCCAGAGGCATTGGAACTCTTTGAGATGACAAGAAATTTGAGGCCGTGGCCATCAAGTACAACCCTCATTGGATCCTCACCTTGCTGAGGCAAATAGACACATACACCCTGGTAAGAATTTTCAACCTTTATGCACCCAATTCATATGTTGAAAAAAGAAGTTGCTGGAACCTTCTCCGGGAGGAAAGAAGCAATTTGCAAGGTAATGTAATAATTGCTGGAGATCTCAATGTCACTCTCAGCCAAGATGAAAAAAGAGGGGGCTCCCTGGTTAGAGACCCCATCAGAGAAATTGTTGATGAGACCATGTTAGAATGGGATCTCATGGATATTAAACCTTCTTCAGGAAAGTTTACTTGGAATAATAAAAGGACCGGGCCTGGGCACATTGCTGCCAGGCTAGATCACTTCCTGGTCCAGGACTCCTTCCTCCTCCTTGGCCTGAATCTTTCTTCCAAAATTTTACCATTTGGAGGATCAGACCATAAGCCTGTTCTCCTTGAGATGGTGAAGGATAAGAATTTGGGCCCCATACCTTTCAGATTCAATCCTCTGTGGGCCAATCATCCCGAATTTCTAAAGATTGTTGCAAATGCTTGGTCTCCCCCGGTCACTGGATCCCCTTTCTTCATTTAGGAGGAGAAATTAAGGCAGCTCAAGAAATTTCTAAAAGCCTGGGCTAAGTCGATCCCATCTCCCAATCTCAAAAAAGTTCAAGCTGCCCTTGTGCTGGAGACTCATTAGGCCAGCATGGAGGACAGAATTGTGGTCAACTCAGATATTCAAACTGAGATCAAGCTACAATCAGACCTCCACGCTGCTTGCAGACATGAATCTGAATGGTGGAGGCAAAAATCTCGTTGCAAATGGCTGAAAGAAGGTGACAGAAACACAGGCTTCTTCCACAAACAGGCGGAGGCAAGAAAAAACTTCAACTTCGTGCATGAGAGCCAGGCTCACGATAGGCTAATTAACAATTTTGAAGACATCAAAGAGGAAGCATCCAGGCATTTCAGAGAATTATCCACGGCACAGCCTGTCATTGAAGATGCCGATATGCTACATCTAATTCCCAGCGCTGTTAAATACAATGATAATGAGTCTCTAAAGCAATTGATCACAATGGAGGAAATAAAGCTGGCTGTTGACAGTATGGAGGAGGATAGAGCTCCTGGTCCTAATGGATACAACGTTAATTTTATAAAAATATGCTGGGATATCATTAAAAATGATCTATCCAAAATGATCAAGAAATCCCAAACCTGTAGCAAAATTGGGGGCAGCATGAATTCTGCTTTCCTGGCTATGATACCCAAAGAGAAGGAAGCTAAATCTTTCGACAAGTTTTAGCCTATATCCTTGTGTAATATAGGATATAAAATCATCACAAAGATCATGGCCAATAGATTAAAATATATTCTCCCTCACCTTATCCCGGAAAATCAAGGCGGTTTTGTGAAAGGCCGGAAGATCTGGGACAACATTATATTAGTTCAAGAGGCCATCCACTCTAGTATGAAGAATGGAGACAAAGGAATGGTGGTGAAACTCGACCTGGCAAATGCCTTCGACAGAGTCAGCCATCCATTTCTCTTTCAGGTAATGAGGAGATTCGGATTTGCTCCAGAATTTATCTATTGGGTCAAGGCCTGTATCAGCCAGCCTTGGATAGCTCCACTAGTCAATGGAAGAGCTGCTCCTTTCTTCCAAGCCACCAGAGGTCTGAGGCAAGGATGCCCGCTATCCCTTCTGCTGTACGCCATCCAGGCTTCAGTTCTAAGTTTTCAACTGGAATTTTCCAGGTAAGATCAAGAGCTTTCAGGAATTAGGATGGCAAGAGGCACTAAAGACATCAATCACGTGTAATTTGTGGATGATACTATCTTACTTGGAGGATCCAGTCAGATCATAGCTTGCCGGTTCAAGAATGAAATGAACCGTTACTACCAAGCCTCCGATAGCAAAATCAACTTCAGGAAAAGCCAGATCTATGGCTGGAACATAAACCCAAGGGAAATGCTAGATATTACCCGGCTTCTTAACATGGATGGAGCAGTCAACTTGGAGTCCTTCAATTATCTTGGGGTGCCTATTTTCGAATCCAAAACCAAGAGCTTAGCCTGGTTTCCTATTGTGGAAAAAATCAAAAAAAAAATCTTGGGATGGGGGGCGGTCTGGCTCAACTTGGTTGGGAAGGTAGTGCTCATCAAAGCTGTCTTGAACAGCTATCTGCTTTACCAATGCTCCTTATTACTTGCTTCGGCCCAAATTATAAATCAGATTGAAGGATTGATGAGAAACTTTCTTTGGCAGGGAGGAAATAATGGTGGGCGGGGGGGGGGGGGGG
>LPNX010944833.1:0-25055 GCA_001517045.1 Pseudotsuga menziesii
TGGTTGCCAACTAATTAAGCTAGTGGGTGAATAATTAATCAAATAATGATTAATTATTTTATCCTAAGTTGTGAGTGGGTTTAATATATTCCAACAATTATTTCCTGTTGTCTCGGTAGGTCCCTTTATGAAATGGGGGATCGATTACATGACATGCAACCCAGTCTCGGCTGGGGGGCATAAATACATCATTGTCACTGTTGACTATTTTACGAAATGGGTAGAGGCAATGCCTACTTTTAAAGACAATGGGGAAATAACAGCTTTCTTTATTTTCAATCAGATTATTGCACGGTTTGGTATTCCCAAATTGATTGTCACTGACCATGGCAGTCATTTTCAAAATAATATGATGACGGAACTGACTACAATGCTCGGATTTAGATAAGAACATTCTTCTCCATACTATCCGCAAGCAAATGGTCAGGTTGAGGCTGTAAACAAGACTTTGAAAAATATCCTTAAATGGACAATTGATGCAGCCCATTATAATTGGCACATCATGTTATATCCTGCTCTTTGGGCTTATAGAACTAACGTTAAGACTATCACGGGTTATTCCCCTTTCCAACTCGTTCATGGGGTGGAAGCAGTTACTTCGATTGAATGCGAAATCCCATCTTTGAAGATAGTCATTCATGTGTTACCTGATACGACTGAGCTTGAAGAACGTCTAGTACATCTAGAACACCTTGATGAGCAACGTAGAGATACATTGACTGCTAATCAGGCTCATAAAAATAGGGTTAAATCTCAATATGATAAAACGATCAAACCTAGGGTTTTTTCTGAAGGGGAACTTGTCTTGCTCTGGGACCAAGATAAAGAACCTCTAGGGGCAGGAAAATTCAAGGCTATGTAGTTAGGAGCCTATGTTGTGTCGAAGGTATTGAGTAAAGGTGCATATGAATTAGTGGATTATAATGGGAATAAGCTGCCTGAGCCTAGAAATGGGCTCTACCTGAAGAAGTACTATGCTTAGGCTTAGCACTTTTTCTTGTATTTTTATTGTATGTATTTTATGTACAATAGGTTGTCAGTTTTGTTTTTTATATTATCTGCTGGCTGTTGCAGATGTCTTCTTAAATGTATGTAGGTTTCGTTGATGGTGCCAGTCGTCACAATTGTAACCTAGCTTCGGCAACATGGGTTATCTATTCTCCCACAGGACAGCTTGTTGCCGCGGGTGGCGCTTGTCTTGGTCCTGCTTCTAATAATGTTGTTGAGTATAGGGCTGTTATTGAGCTCCTATGGGATGCTTTGTCATGTGGTATTACCCAGCTTGAATTCCGTTTGGATTCTCAGTTGGTAGTTTCCCAGCTCAATAGAACTTATCAGGTATGAAATCCTATCTTGTTACATCAGTTTATGCAAATTCATTTACTGGAAAGACATTTTGAAGTTATTACTTTCAATCATATTCCACGAAACCAAAATTCATTGACTGACGCATATGCTAATTATATTTTGGATTGGCATCTCACACACATTTCATAAAATATACAGCAAACATGTAAAGAACACTTGTAAATAAGCCGGCAACCAAAAATATATATATGTAAAATATCTGTCTGTAGATAGATCGAGTCTGATCCGTAGATCCCATCATATACAAAATATACAACAATGTGGATCATCATCCATCAAAATGCCCTAGAACTAAGCCTGGACACCCTGGCCACTAGGACCACCTTGGTCCCCATGATCTCTAGGCACCTTGGGTTCCTCAGCCTCCTCAGCCTCGGCAGCCTCCACTGCATCTCTATATACAAGTACTGCTCTAGCTACTCGCCTGAACAGACGTAGCCAAACCGGTGGAACCCCAACTACAAACTCCTGCATGGCTATAGGTATATGCTCAATCCGTATTGTAGGTACTCGCTGGGTCAGCCTGGCCAGCATCCCCTCTAGTACCCGGACCAATCCTGGGTCTCCTCCTACAATCAGACGAATGAACATATGCGAGTGCCCTTTAGGGCGTACTGGTCCAATATCTGCATTTTGAAACATGAATAGGATTAATACTTGTACATATGTATATATTCTATCATTTGAAAATTCATAAAAATTTGAAAATGATGAAAAATTAAAAAATCACTTACCCATCTCGCCCCATATTCCTCCTGGAGGGAGGACAAGGTCGGGATCACCTCGAAAATCCATCCCAGCGTATGGAAACTACTCCAACGCTGGTAGCTGTCGTTCCCACCATATATAAAAGTCATCATCGTAAACGTTGTGTACTATGTCTCCTCCTCCTTGACGGAGGAATATGTCTCCCCACCGACTCAACCTCGGCTGACGTGGATGTCTGACCTGTAGTGGTATCACAGGGCTCATAGCTGGTACTCTCTCGAAGAAGAACGATACTAGTATGCTGGCATAGCCAAAATTCTTGTGTCTTCCTCTGCTGCAGTCAGATAGTTGCCTCTTCATGATGGGGAGCACTCCCAAGCACCAATTATAGAGAGCGCCTCTAAAGCAATCAACTGCCACCCTCATTTGATTCCTGGTGGCCATATGTAACCCTGATGATCCTGAAAATCTCACAATAGTACTAGCTAGTACCTAGAGTGTGAAATCCTGGATGTCTGCAATAATAACACTGCTACCCTTCTTTTGCGTACTCGGTGTACAGAACATGTCAACATAGTTTTGGACACTCAAGGGGTCCCCCCCCTGCCAGTGCCCTCCAAATTCACCGATTCCCCCCGTTGTGACAACCCGGTTATGAAATATATATCTTCCACGGTAAGCTCTAAGGTCTCACCTTGAAGATTGAACATCCCCATGTCATGATCCCAGTAATTGACCATGAATTCCAGTAAGCGGACATTTGCCCGCATGGGCGATGTACAAAAGAACTTCAGCAGCCCACAAGTCCTCAATGCGTGTATTGTGGGCGCGCTTTGGAGTGCCGCATGATCCATTATTTCATGCTCTCTTTCCCTCCACTCCAGCACCATATTTTTCCTGGCAAATACACATAATTTGGTTAAGTATTTCATCATAAAAATTTAAATTTTTTGCATAAATTTTGAATTTTGCCCTATAGCACAGCATTCACGACTATCTACTTAGACAAGTCGCGAGTCATTCGCGACTCTCCTATTCAACAACTCGCGAGTGAAACGCATATTCGCGACTCTTATGCTTAGCAACCCGCGAATGCGCGTTACCATAATTTAGGATGATGTAAAATACTGAATTCACCTTAAAATTTAATATTTGTTCGGATCAAATTGACGAGTTCAGGGTGTAGAATTACCTGAAGCTGACGGATTCCAATTCTGACGGTTTAATTGTCCACGATGATCGATCAAAGGTAGAGGGTAAACTTTCCTTTTTGGTTCAAAAAGTTCAAATGGTGAGAAATGTTTTAATTTTCAAACTATTTATAGAAATAATATTTCGTAAAGTGGGTCTTTTTATATAGTTTGAAATGTCAATTGACTAATATCACCCTCTTTGTGCCTTGGAACAGGTTTACCAACTTTTACAAAGTGTTGATGCTTCTATAGGGTGGTTTTTCTATCTCCAACATATGTTGGTATCTTATCACTCCACATTAACCTTAGTATTCAACGTTTTGCCACGGACTATGGTATTCTAAGCCATTAGTCCCTTGTCTCTACCATTGTTCTTCCATGGCTAGGGTCCTTATTTCATGAGTATCATCTATTACATGGGAGGAAGCTAGTGGTTGGACCACTTGACTACTCGATGATAACGATGCAGTAGATGCACTAGGTCTAGGAGTACCAACCGGGGGAGGTGGCACTCCTCCAGCCAACATGGCTAAAGTGGGGGTAGAAATACCCTCTCCAAATCTAACCATAAATCTGCTCACAAGAACACCAATCACAGGTGAAGTAAAAGGCAGAACTTTGACAATCACAGGATAGTTTAAGTCATTAAGAGGGGGGTTAAATTTTCTCACAAAATTATCATCCTACAAGTCTTCAATATCTACTATGGTTGTATCAACCTTATTAGTCCTAAGTTTCGGTTCACTTGGAACTTCGCTTACTCCTACCTGTTCAAAGAACCGTCAGTATCTAATCTACGCCTTTGAGGGGGCAGCGGAGGCTCCACTGTAATAGCTAGAGGAAGGATTTGCAACATTATTAACCTTTTGAGAGGTTGGTCCTCCAAGGCTAAAAAAGTGACTCTTCACACACCTAAAGGCAGACTAAATATAAGCAAACCACACAACACTTACTAAAAAATTTCCTAAAGCCAAACATAGAAATAGGTATAAGGTATACCTTCCAGAGGAAAGCTGATAGATGGTTACTTGGCATCCCTGTAGACGTTATTAGGCACAAGTGGAGGAATCACCCAACCACCCTCCCACACGTTCCACCAGGGTTACCTTCCAAGCTCGTGAAAGGTAGACCAGAAATAGCCTTCTGGTATACCTGTGTAAGAACCCTAATTTCAAAGAGAATAAAGGCTACCGCAACTACACTGAGAGTCTGGGGGGACAGTCGCAAGCCTGAATCCTACACATGGGCAGGGTAGCAAAGCCCGAAACCCTATCAACACCGGCACCACACGGGGCCCAAGAGGTGGTATTGACAGAAGTCCCCACATGCATAAAAATCCTAATCTATGCTCAAACAAGGAATTAGAGGGTTATCTCCTCAATCTAGGTCCTCGCGTGGCCTTGTGCTTAACTCTTGTGTGAGAGGAGATTCCCAGATACACTCAATATAGAGGAGGATTTACCTAGTGATTTTCTAGCTACGTATGAAATCAAATACTTATGGATAGTTAAACTACCTAATCCACATGTCTAGCCTAAGCTAGTTGGTTTATGAACCCAAAAAAGAAAAACTTACTAGTAATTTTTAATTATTTCGTTCTTTTTTAATAGTCTATTTTTAGCCAGAGGCAAATGGCATGAAACTTGTATGGTGTTATAGACTCGATAAAAGAAAGCAAAAGTGGTGCATAAAAGTAATTTTTCAAAGCAAATTACAACTACTAATCCAATTTTGATTTTCTTTTAACTGAAATCTAATGAACTTATAACTAAGTATGAGAAACTACAAGACTTTTTAAGAATTTTTGAATTTTTCTTTGAAAAATAGCAAAAAGAAATACTGCATGCAACCTAATGCAAAATAATTTTGTCTTTTCTTTTCAAACAACTTCAAAAATTACAATGCATATGAATGCAAACTTGAGCAAATTTGACTAATCTAAGCATACAACAATGAAATGAGGCAAAAAGATCCCAATGTAACCCACTTCAACCAAAAGGAAGAAACTGGAACAAACCCTAACATGGAGGAACTAACAAACTTATAAGCTCACTAGATCCACAAAAGAAGAGGGACAGACTCAGACTTCAAGAAGCAGTACAGAGCACAAAGTATTCAAAGAACTTGATCACTGACTTAGAACCAAAGCACTCAAACTTACAAACCAAGCAGGAGGAACACTTACCAATGAAATAAAATCAAACACAAAATCTCAAGAACTTGAAGAAATCAATTAAACGATGTGAAGTACAGACCTCGGACTCACAGATTCATGTCGACAACAGAACCCTCACAAGCAATCAAAAGGCCAAAAAATAGGGACAAGCAAACCATAATGGACCAAAAGACTGCTACAGGAAACACGCAACTATCTATGTAGACAACCAACATACAACACGTGACTGTCTAGAAGGAAACCAGCGTGTACATAGTGAAAGACGTGACTGTCTATGCAGACAACCTATGTGTGCTGCTAAAATTTTTTTCAAATAAAAAAACTAGCAACAAGGCTCCGAACAAGCGAAACTATAAATCAAAGGAAAAAAGACTAAACACACCGAGAATAAAAAAGAAACAAAGGCTGGTAAGGGATCCTAAAGGACGGACCCACAGTTGGCTGGACTCCCCGGTGGAGTCGCCAGTTCTTTTTTTCAGGACAATGCACCCTTGTAACCTAGGGTCTTGGGGGTTACAAAATTACTAAGACACTTTCAGACAATCAACTTATTTATAAAATGAAATAGGAATAGGAAGGAAGCTTAGCATACCCAGTTTATGACAGTTGATCCAAGCATGGTCTTCTCCTCTTTTAGTCTCTTCCAAATCTTCCAGGGCTTCTCCAATTGAACTGTAAAGAACAAATTCTTCCAGCAATATCTTGTATATATATATCAATGGTTAATGAGATGCATATTCATAATAAAATAATCAAAACAATTCATCATTCATCATATACAAGAATGCAACAATACAAAGATTGGAAGAAGAACTTTCTTTATTAACAAACAGATAATGGTGAGATTACAACCCAGCTTCAGAAACAAGGACTCCTCTGCAAACTGAGGACACCGAGTTTTGCTGCTCCAAGATGTCTGAAGGCACACCACCAGCATAAATTTTCTCTTCTAAGAATTATTGATTAGCCCCATCCCATTGCCTCTATTTATATGTAACACCACGGTTTTGACCCCGTGGTATTTTGATTGTACATGGTGAAAATATTGTATGAAATTATGGCAAGGATCCCAAGGCCAAGGCCCTGCCATTGATTGATGTTTGGTGTATAGGTGATCAGGGTTGATACGGGATGCGGGATGGAAATTTCCATGTCTCCCGATTCCGGAAACTCAAGATTTCTGCATCGTTGATCATTGTGGGTTGATTCTCAGTTGTTGATTCTTGCGGGTTGATTTTCAGCCATTGATCTGTTCCTAGATGTGGAATAGATTGTGACCATCATTTTTCGACGTGATTTTTCCCCGTCATTCGATCTCCTATGAGATATTTCTTTGTAGATCATCGAATTGATCAAGGGTGGATGAGAGGGGGATGTGATAGTGTGGTGTTAGAACATGAATGTTGAGGACTATTTCACGGCCATGCCCTGTAATTCAAAGAATGACAAAGGTTCCGTAAGAAATTTTAATTCCGCATGATAATCGGGGTATGGGTATGTGACATTATACATAAGGAAATAGAGTGGTTTCAAAGGTTAAAATGATTGAGACAGTTGAAATAGTGATGTATTAAGGCTCAATTGATCTCGACTAATCGTGATTTATATTTTTTAACATTAAATTAGGGTACACGCGAGTATATATATAGGAAAGGTGCATATGAAACACTCCTTTCTTTAAGGAAAAAAACGTGTTCAAGGTACACACAGGTTGCAATGGAAATAGTCACGTATGACATGCAGGTTGCAATGAAAATAGTCATGTATGACATGTGGGTTGCAATGCAAATAGTCTCATGTGCATCCCTAATCTCCAAATGAAAATATATTAAGTTGGTCAGGATTTTATGTATCAATGGTCATGCACATCTATAGTGTTTTGGCTTACTTTAATCCTATTTGTCCTTTTGTGCCCGACAAATTGGATGTTAGTACTCGGAGGGAGA
Organism: Pseudotsuga menziesii; assembly: GCA_001517045.1. NCBI lineage: Eukaryota > Viridiplantae > Streptophyta > Pinopsida > Pinales > Pinaceae > Pseudotsuga > Pseudotsuga menziesii. The sequence continues at coordinate 7,392 of LPNX010944833.1, forward strand.
AATGCCATTTTGGTTGATAACAAACTCCCAAGCTATAAATTGATCCAAACTTGGGATTAACCACCCAGAGTGTTTCCACTACTTGATATTGATAAAATATGATCAAGAGGATAACCAACACCAATTAGCATGAACCAGAAGTGTTCCCTCCTTATCCCAACAAACACCAAACTTTAAATAGTATTGCAAGCACACCACAAATATCTCTGCTTCTACTAGAACATGATTTCAGTACACCAATATGATCATACCTACAAAATAATTTAAAGGATGCATTGAATATCCATGAAAATAACGATGTTATTTCCCTCGATCTCTAATTGAATGATCCCACAATATCTCAACTAGATCACTGGTTGCAAAGGTGCACATATCCCAATGCTTGCAAGGGCCACATCACCGAAGCAAAGAAAAGCTTAAATAAATTCAAGATAAATGAAAAAAATAGAAAAATATTCTAAACACACGATCTCATCCTTCTTTAATAAAATTGTGTTGCCTTTTTTCGTCCTTTTAGAGCCCGCTTTCTAGGAATTTGAGTCATAGTTGTTGGAAGGAAACTTTGGTACATTACATGGCACATGTGGACCCTCTCTCTCTCATTAAATTCTCCCTCTTTGGATAAATTTAGGACCTATATATTTTCCTAAGATTCATGTTTCATTTCTTGACAGTTACTAATCATTTCTCTTCCTTTCATTAATTAATTATGGAAACTATTTACTTCCTTCTTTTCAGCTTTTTTCCTACTTTTTAACTGCTTTTTCCTACTTTGTCATAGATTCCTTGAGGTGAACAACTCATAAGGTCCCATCCATCCTCCTATGTGCCCTCTTGAAACATGCAGACCATTTCCAACTCATCATATTAGAGGAAATTTCAGGTCTAAAATGGGCCTTATCAGAAAACAAGTCAACAATAAATTCTTGTGAGTTGCAATTCAAGAACCAATAGAATTTCAATAAAATGAGTCAACCATAATGGTTGACTTGACATATTTGTCATAAAAAAAACTGTACTATTTTTTTTCATATTTTCAACATATCTCTGTGTGTTGTTACTGAAATTTCGATGGGGAGGGCTCGCTAGATGAATAATTAAATTTCACATCCAGCGAGCCCTCCTGATTGAAATTTGATTAAAAACACACGGAGATATGTTGAAAATACAAAAAAAAATACTAGTTTTTTTCTTTCTTCCTCCAAAATTAATAAATATTATTTTATTATTTTATTATTTTCCTTAGGAGGCCCATTTTAGACCTCAAATTTCCTCTAATTAAACAATTATTAGACATTAATATTCCAATTTTGTGGACCTATACACTATTTTAATATTTTTATTTTAATTGTGCATAGAAAATCTAGGACATTTTTTAATTATTTCCATAAAGGATTGAAGTCAACTATTTTGGGACATTACAAAAGTGGACAGGTTAAGAAATATACCCAAGAATTACCATCCAAAGTGGTCACGGGTAAGAAATATACCCAATCATGACCGTCACAAGGAATACTTGCGAATTTTCTTTACGTGATCTATTGCGGGGTAGTCATTACTCAGGAAGAAACCATGTTTCTTCAAAGAGATGCAAAGATGTGTGTTGAAGATATACAGGCTTATCCTAAAAATTTTGAACCCAAAGCCATTTTTATTGAAAATGGAGATGTCAATCCATTACAAAGTGAGGGAGGTCGAGGATTGTTCAAAGAACCTGACATGAAGTCGATCTTAACAGAGGTCCAATTCAAAGGTGCATCTTGATAAAAGATTGTTGCTGAAGAAATAAAAATAAGAAGTTTTTGCATTAAGGGGGTGTTTTTTGTGCCAATTACAAAGATGTTGCAAGACCCATATTTTTCTAGGGGTTGATAGGGAAGGAAGGAAGAAGGGCTAAGCAATAGAAAAAAAGAAGGAAATTAAATGAAGAATTCAACCACAACAAAAGGTGAATAACGAAGTGGAATAATAATGGGTTAGAAATAGATTAATCAAAATTAGGGGAAAGATAAAAAGAGAAGAGACATGATATCTTGGAGAATTCCATGCATTTGAAGATCCTTTCAAAGAATAGTGTAACAACATGTTTCTGAGAATAGACATACGCTTTCTCCAACCCCCACATTTCATTGGTAAGAATTATGACTTTTCATTTATTAGAGTGAAATCTTACTTGCAAGTTCAAGACTGTTAGAAAGTTATTGACAAAAAATTTGATGATCCCTATGGTGAGGTAAAGGATGCCTCAACCTTTTAATTCATCTAGCAAGCCATGGATGCAAAAAAATTCTAATTAGTTGCAGAAGCAACCATGGCTAAAAAATCCTCGAAAAATTTGAAAATGGAATTTGGTGAAAGGGGGAGCAACATATTGTAGAATGTTGCCACATTGGAGCATGCATATGTGTGTCAAGTAAAGCATGAGGTTGAAGATGAATATGCATCAACAGATTTGGTAGAAGATGGTGAATCCCAGTGTGAAGGAATACAAGTGGATGATGATCATAATGATGACAATGAAGCTCCTAATGTGGTATCTTGTGATGGTGAAGCTACCAGTGATTTATTAAATCCAACAATGTTTGTTGAAGACTATGAAGATGAAGATAAAATTGCCAATGTAGTAGTATATGATGATAGAGTAGATCCAAAAAATAAGATTTTCGATCAAGATTATAAAGAAAATAACCTCTCTAAAACATTGGTTAAAGCACTTGAAGTTGAATTCGATGATGATCACTTATGTTATGATGAGTGGTTACTTATAATAATAGAGAAGAAGCTCGTTGATGAGTTGTTGTTTTGAAGTAACCATGCTTGACAATGAAGACTAAGTGGATGATGTCTTGATTGCAAAGGAAACATAATATGAGTTTACAATAGTAGTAGCAAGTGAACAAGATGAACAACTTGAAGCTAAAAATAAAGAAATTTTTTTTAAGATTTGGCATTTATTGCATATTGGCTTGCAAGGAACAAAGAAGCTAAGTATGAAAACCTATATTCTAAAGAAAAGGATGAACCAAACTTGATTAAAGATGAGGAAGCTCTCCAAGAAAAAAACTGAAAAGAACTAGCATGGCTTTAATTATGATATTCTTTGTAATCTTGACAAGTTTTTTTATCATGTAGGATTGGAAGATGTAGTATGTTTGTACCAGTAGAATATGAAGAATAAGTAGAAGAAGTAATATACTGAGTTGAAGAGATGGAGGAAGAAATATGCAACAAATCTCTTGTAGGTGTTAAAGGAAACATTGAAGATGTTGTAGATCATTAGTTTTACAACTAGAGTTATGTAATTGAAAAAAAGTAGTGCAATTTTGCACATCCTAGATGCAAGAAGAAGTGGATAAACCCAAGCAGTAAGAAGAAGAGGATATATCCAGAGTTTAAAGTCTGGACCACAAAGAAGAATAAAAGCATTGAAAGCTTCAAAGTTTGGAGCATAAAGTACAAGAAGAAGCATCATCAACATATAGCAAATGAAAAGGTTAAGATGAAGATATATGAAAAATCTATAAGCCTAGAAGAAACAGACAAGCAACCATTTTCATTTTTGAATTTTTTTATGAAAGCATTTAGTGTGAGTATGTTGTAGGAGCAATTTTCTTGGTTTTTTGGTGGTGATAATTAAGGGGGAGTGTTAGAGAACGGTAATTACTCCTACCATGCAAAAAATCACCCGAGCCATAGTTAGAAGTTTCCACTTTGAGTAAAGGCTAAGTCAAAGTCACATCCATGAATTAGTTAGAGTTTGTATCAAGAGTTCACTAATGGTTGACCTCATAAATCACACCTTGTAAACCTATAATATTTAAGCTAATGCTAGAAGTGTATTGAAGCACCAAGTTATTTACACAGGTCTGTGTAATTTTAACGTCGTTGTTCCATATCACTGCACGCCAGTATAGATCATAACATAACTATTTTATCACTTCTGTAAGATTGGATGAGATTGCTTAAGAAGTGCCAAAGGTGGATGGGTAGTTGTGAGAAAAGATCAAGATGTTGAATGCACATGTATTCACCTTAGAGGTTTTTTCTTCAAGTATGATATGATTTTGGTTTTTAACTATATATTTTCATTTTACTATTTCCACATCACTAATGTTAAGTTTATTTTTCAATCTATCATTTTTAATTGATAGTTTTGATAGCATATCTTTCTTTTATCTATTTGTGGATTATTAAATAGTTTAATTCAAACTAATTAATATGTATTTTTTTCTGAAAAGTATTTCAAAAATTAGTTTAATTCAAACTAATTAATATGTAGTTTTTCAAAAATAAAATAGCCTTTTGAAAAATAATCATTAAATTATTTAAACATTACATGATTAGAAAATATGGTCTGCTATAAACTTATTTATGGAAAACTCTTTTGCAATTTTTAATTTCAAATCAACAAAATGTTTAAATTTTTTTAATAATTTTAAACAAAAGATTAAATCAAGATTTTAATTTCTTTCACGTTCCAAAAAAAATAAACATCTTCTGAATTGAGCAATCCTCTTTAAACACCTTTTGAATTCAAGAATCCTCTTTTTATTTAACTTTGTCATTCATATGGTTTTTCTAAATGCTCAACTTAAAATGACTTTAACATTTGTGTTCAGATACATGAGTCTAGAGGTTTTTGTACAAAAACTGATTTTGGATTGTGATTAAATTAATTAATTGATTAGTAATTTGTAAAAAATAAAAACAAAATAAAAAGTTATGCAAAATGCACAATGTATTTTGTATGTAGAAGAAAGTTCTTTTTAGTTAATGTGTGTGTTAAATGACACGTAATCATATATGTGGTTAATGTATCGTTACATGGTGACCACGTGGACACGTCTCTTTATTTATATTCTTTCGGATAATATAATACTTATCCTTCCCTGTTGATTACAAAAACACTATACATTTTAAAAAGCTGACATAAGAAGCCATAATGCTTATCGTTCCATGCATCCCAAAGAGGAAGTGCTTGCTGCGAAAAAGATGGGAAACTGTGAGAGAAGCCTTCGGACGGAACAGTAGGAAATACGTGGCTCGCATGCTGAAATTGGGTTATATTCGAAGGAAAATATCAAGGCAGCTTTCCAAGACTAGGGCATGTAATTTTCAGTACGATCCTATCAGTTACGCTAAGAATTTCGACGAAAAGCGTATGCAAGAAGATCCAGATTATCGAGACGTTTGTTTCTCATCTCGATTCGCACCTGCTCGTGCAAAGGGCGAGGCCTCCAAATGATCACACTCACCAGTGCTTATCATTCGTTAGGCTGCTTTGTATTGCATTGATTCGCTGGCTGCGTCTTTCACTGAATGCTCTACTAAGTTTCTGCAATTAGGGTTTTCGCGAATGAGCCCAACCGTGCATATATATAGGCTTTAGTTTCTGCCATTAAGGTTTTCGCGCTTGAGCCCAATCGTGCCATTAGGGTTTTCGCGCTTGAGCCCAATCGTCCATATATATAGGGTTTACTTTCTGCCATTAGGGTTTTCGCGCATGAGCCCAGCCGTGCATATAAATAGGGTTTAGTTTCTGCCATTAGGGTTTTCGCGCATGAGACCAGCCGTGCAGATATATATATAGGGTTTGGATCGATGTAGTCAAATCCCTTTTCTTAATAGTAGGAACGGAGATAATATTGGGCAATGTTATTTTAGTTAGTTTTGCTTTTATCTAATTAATCTTGCAGGCACCATATAAGCAAGATGACGACATGTGGAGCTTACTACGCTTGCATGTTCGGCTATAGTTAAGAAATTTGACACTTAAGCTGCCACCAAGCACGGTATGCTAGAGATATGAAATTTAACCCAAACACCAATCTCCCCCCTCCCCACAAAATTATCTTCACTATATAGGTAAGCTAGAGGACATGTGGAGCTAACTACCTATCCATGGTATACTAAATATAATTTGCCACTTGATTTCATCACGAAAAAAGCACGGAGTAATTTACTTCATGCAATGTGATGATTTCATATTACTAGGTAATATATATATATAAAGTAAGCAACTATGGAAAAATTGTGACTTTTCATTTATAACTTTTGTACTCAGACCTATTGCTTTAACTTCTTGAAAATTCTTGAAAATGAAAATAATATATTATTTATTATATAAGGTTTATATAATATTTTTAATATTCTAAAAACATATAAATATTGAAGAAGAGTTAGAATTCAGCATCTAATATTTGCATATGTATATATGTTTGAATAGAATAAGAATGATTTGTATTTATAGGTTTTGTGAAGTTTATTATGACACTTATATGTGAAGTTAAGTAACATTAAAATAAAAATATTATAGAAAAATAGTTATAGAAATATGGATTAAGAGGAGGTTTAACAATTTTATTTACAAATATTCTTAAATATTTAATAAATTAAAAATATGATTTAATATTCCATAAATACAAGTATTTGTTTTCTGTGAAGAGGACATGTCGATCCAACCATGTTACATGTTAGAATAAAGATATGAAATTTGAACCTTAACCCAAACTCACAAAAAAAAAAAAAAACCATGAACATAGGCCTCATGGTTTTTAGGAAATGTTTCAGGTATACCTAAGACTTCATGAATGGTTTTTGCATCGACTTGACAGAGGATTTTAGTTGTACTAATATTCATAAGTACACTTTTAGTTGACCAATAAGTAGTAGCACACCATTCGACCAACTCATAAAAATATAGGGTGTGTTCAATAAAAAAATAGTACAAAAAATAGTTATAAACATTCAATATGTCCCTTCCTTATGACTTGAGCTCCATTAGTCGTTCTTTAGAATCAGAAATGCTACCTACGGACATAATTGGATCGAAAATGTTTCCGTCTCTATCAACTATGACCTCTTATTTTTCATCTAAAACGCTACAGAGCAAGACAAACTCTTGAAATTGTTCATTCCATGACAAAAAAGACTTGGTGATATTTCATAGTTTTGATCTACCTACAAGAGAACACTTGAATTTGACCTAATTTGGACCAGGTTGACAACGGAAAATGGTGTTTTGTTGTCTCTCTCGCTCATCCACGGGACAAGAGATTACTATTAGTGGACCCTTTTCTATATCCTTGTTTCTCTAAATACTTGTCCAGCCTTGAAAACCATGCCCTTGGAGCTTGTTTGAGTCCATATAGTGCTTTTTTTAGTTTGCAAACGTAGTCTTTATTCTTTGATAAGAGAAAACCTTTAGGTTGTTAAATATAGACTTCCTCTTCAAGATTCCCATTCAGAAATATAGACCTGAAATCCCTTTGATATACTTTAAATTTTTTGTAGCATGCAAATGCCAAGAACATTTTGATTGCTTCAAGTCTTGCTACAGGGTAAAAAATTTCTTCAAAGTCAATCCCCTCCACTTGAACATATCTCTTGCATATTAGTCTTGATTTGTTTCTTATTACTTGACCATCTTCATTGAACTTGTTCTTGAAGGCCCATTTGGTCCCTACAACATTTTTTCTTTTTGGTCTTGAGACAAGTTCCCAAGTCTAGTTCTTCTCAATTTGATCCAACTCTCCATTCATAGCTTTTATCCAATTATCATTTTTTTTGGCTTCTTTAAACGTATTAGGTTCTACCATTAAAAGTAAGACTTGTTCATTAAACATCAATTTTCTTCTTATATTGACTACTACACTCTTGTCACCTATGATTTTAGTTTCAGGATGCTCTCTTTGGACTCTTATAGATAGAGCTATTCTATTAGATCTTGGGGAGTCTGCATCTTCACTTTCTTGGGATTATTCATCTCCTTTCTCTTCCTCTTCTTCTTGGTTATCTGTTATTTCATCATCAACTTGGATTTTCACTCTTCTTGGTTTCATGTCATCCACTTTTATATATACACTTTATATGATTTTGTGCATCCTTGGATTATAATGTCTGTATGCCTTTTTGGAAGATGAATATCCTGTAAATATTCCCTCATTGGTTCGAGAATCAAATTTACCAAGATCATCATCATTTATTTTTATATAGCACTTGCTTCCAAATACTCTCAAGTACTTGACTAAATTGGTCTTCCATACCACAACTCATAAGGATTTTTGTCATTATTTCCTCTAAGTTGTGCTCTATTAAGTATATAAACAACCATATATATACTACCTCTCTCTTGAACAATTATATTTTTTCTTTCTGCAACTCCAATTTGTTGAGGAGTCCTTGGGGATGAAAAATATACTTTAATTCCATTGTCTTCACATAAGGTATTTAAGTCATGTGAGGTGAATTCCCCTCCATTTTCTAATCTTAGAGTTTTTATTTTTCGATCAATCTCATTTTCAACATGTAAGTTTTAACCTTAGAGTAGATGCTCCTCTTATTCTTGTAGGATATTTTATTATAATGATATTTTCCCTTTCTGTGCTATTTCCTTTTATTTGTATCTTCATCACCATTTTCTTCATTTTTGGCATAAGGGAATTTTGACGAAAAGTGACCAGTTTTTCAAGAGTTAAAGAATTTAAATGGCAACTTCCCTTTGTATTGTCCTAACCCCTTCTACACTTTCTTGATAAAGTTTTCTTTATCTAACTCTTTTGATACAGGTTTTTGTTTCTTTGTTTTTCATGATTTGAACGTTGCTTCCTTCCTTGATGATTTTTTATTCCATGTTCTCATCTCATAGGAAGTGAAGATCCCATGTAATTAATCCATGGTCAGAAATTCAAGATCATCTTGATCCTCCACAATAGACACTTTTGATTCATACCTCGTTGGCGCGGTTCTTAGTAATTTTTGAACAATTTCCTTCTCATTTATTTCTCCTCCCAAACCTCTAATAACATGGACAATGTCATCTAATTTTAGAATATATTATGCAACATGTTCTTCTTCTTTCATCTTCAGAATTTCAAACTACCTTTTGTATGTTTAAAATTTTGATTGTTTAAAATTGGTAGATCCTTCATAGATAGCTTTTAATTTTCCCCAAGTCTCTTTGGTTGTCTTAAATTGCATGACTTTAACAAACATCGAATTTTCTAGCGAATGTAATTATTAATGTTTGAAAATTCAAAGTATGTAATCAACAATATGCATATTATACATAGTTTTATGGTGGAAACCCAATTGGGAACAACCACCGATTCTTTCTATAAACTACAAAATTTTATTTACACTATTTTGCAAGCTATAACTTGTTGGAGATACCAATCCCCAAATTTCTCAGCTACAACTGAAGGATGCAACCACACCCTGAATTTGTTAGCTACAACTGAAAATATGCCACAACACCCTTTGTAGGTTGCAAGCTTCCCTAGCACTACCTTGTTGTTAGGAATAAAATATGAGTCAGTCCTTTCTATTAAACAGTCTAGCAAAATGAAGGGATATAACCTACAACACATTTTGTGCAACTTCCTCTTCGCTCTCTCTCACAGTATGGTTGTTCACAATACAATACACAACAGTAATACAATTCCTCATAAAAAAGAGGTTTTCCTTCTATGGATGAAATCCTACCATCAGATCTGAGATCTAATGAATGACTCGGATTGACTACGAAATTACAACATTTTACAAGGAAATTTTCACCACATTTCAATGGAAAAAAATGGTCAAAAAAAATTGATTTGTAGACGGCTGAAATAATAATCAAGATCCACACCCAACAATCTACCACTTGGAGACTGATCACAACAACTCTATCGTTGTTGCACTTGTTGGACTATGCTCTGGAACTTGGACCTGCCAATTTATCATCTTCACCTTCATGCATGAAGGACATTTGAAACTGAGCAGAAATTCAATTTCTCTCTAGTTACTACCTTTGTCAACATGTTTGCAGGATTCTGGATATTATGTATATTTTCCAACTTCAATTGTTCATCTTCTAGAATAGATCGTATGAAATGGTACTTGAGATGTATATGTTTAGTATTAGAATGGAAAGATGAATTCTTTGTAATATTAATGGCACGCTATATGTAATTGTACAACCTTTTATTCTTATGATTATTACCAATTCCTCCACGAACCTATGTAACCAAATCATCTCTTTATTGGCATTTGTAGTAGCAACATACTATGCTTCCATTTTTTAAAGTGCAACAACCTTTTGAATTTTTGAAATCCAACTCATTATTGTTCCACCTACAGTAAATACATACCCTGTGGTGCTCCTCCTGCTATATTTATCACCTTCCATACATGCATCAGCATATCCATGTAGAGAAATGTCTGAACCTCCAAAACATAATGCATGAGTAGAAGTACCTCTCCAATACCTGAGAATCCACTTTACTACCTTCTAATGCTCTTTACCTAGATTGTTCATATGCATGTTCACAACTCCCACTGCATGTGTAATATATGGTCTTGTGCACACCATGGCATACATCAAACTACCAAATGTTGAGGAATAGGGAACCTTGGACATATACTCTATCTCCCCTTATGGCTTGGGACGCATCTCATTATTTAGTCTAAAATGGATGGACAAAGGTGTACTTACTAGTTTTTCATCTTACATTATAAACCTCTACAACACCTTTTATACGTACCCACTCTGAGACAATATCAATTTGTGATTCTTTATGTCTCTTGTTATTCTCATACATAGGATTTTCTTTGCACCACCTAAATCCTTCGTTGTGAATGAATTAGCTAATTTTATTTTGAGCACATTTATATCCTGCATGTTAGAACTTGGGAGAAACATGTCATCCACATAAAATAAAAAAATAATATATCTTCCATTATCTAGCTTCTTGAAATAAACACAATGATCAAAATGGCATCTATTATAACCTTGTTCTGTCATAAACCTATCAATTTTTAAATACCACTTCCTTGGAGCTTGTTTTAGGCTATACAAGATATTCTTCAACCTGCATACTAAATTATCCTTACCTTTTACCTCATACCCATGTGGTTGCTCCATATAAATATCTTCATCCAAATCACCATGGAGAAAGGTTGTTTTTACATCTAACTGTTCAAGATGCAAATATTCTACTGCCACACTACTAGGAATAAAATGCATGCTAGAGAAATTAAATACAAATATAGAAATCACAATAGCAACAAATTATTTACCCCAAAAATCCAGTAGGGAAAAACTAACCATCAATGATAGATAGATATTATTGGTCCTTAGAAAAACTAGGTCAAGGCCATCAAAAGAGAATCTATATTGCTCACTTTGGCACATTACAATGGAGGATTAAAACCCTACTTATAGGGTTTTGTACATGAAAATACAACTAGCAAGAAACCACGGGTTACCAAAACCATGTGCCTGAAGCCACATAAATCCTTTCTCATTCCCGAGTTAAGGTTAACCCTAAAAATCCCCTATTTAAAGTTGACTTGGAGAATTACTCTAGAACTAACCCCCCAAAAAACAAATAAGGTACTCAAAATCGCATTTACATGTAGATTACATATTGTCATCTCCATTTTTTCTTTTAATTGTTGCTATTGCATCAAGAATTTTCCTGGGATAACCTTTGCTTCTTTTAACTCTCATTTCCCTCTCCTTCACTATCCCTTCATGTGATACATAGTATTTTGTACTTGCAAACATTTCATCATTGACATCCATATAAAAATGAATCCATCTACCAGAATACATGGGTCCTTAGCTCTTGTAACCGCTAGTTCTCTAGGAATCATTTTCACTTACATGGTTCATCAATACATTAAACTCTTCCTTGATCATAACCTGGTCCCGACATTGAGATCAAAACATCTCGCATTCCCCCCCTTTAAGTGAAGACTCAAGAACCTCTCAGATTCCACATCAAGTTGTGATATGAGTACAATTTCCACCCTTGTACCTTCCCAATTGGTTCATTCAACAACTTGATGTCACATCCTCTTCTACACATAAGAGGGGAACATGCTTCTATGAACCCAAGAAATCAAACTCAGGGAACCAAAAAATATGGGGTGTGTGGTACAACTAATCACGCACCCCTTACAATACATGATCAATAATTTCAGCATAGGTACAAAAACAATATTCAATACTTTACTTGCAAATAGTTTCAACCAATTACTTCTCACTTCATCACACCACTTCCATTCCATTCCATTAACCAATTATTTCTCCTTTAAAAAGATCCATTTCTACTAGCTTCCCTTAATAATGGTTCAACCCATAAATCACATTTTTCCATTAAACATGATCCTCCCTTTTAAGCATTTATTGCTAGAGAAAACCCAATTACATACTCACTATTTGAAATCACACCATGTACATCATTGAAAATCTAATGAAAAAACTTATTATTATCATGTTGACTTATTCATGAAAAAGTTTCATTTAAAATTTGCCTTGTAAAAAAGAACACTTTCATGAGATCTTCATGACATTAAATATGTGAGAGAAATTAAATACAAATAATAGCAATCACAATAGCAACACATTTGTTACCTTGGGAAACCCCGTAGGGAAAAATGAACCATCAATAATAGATATATTATTGGTCCTTATATCCAAACTAGGGCAAGGCCGCCAAAAGAGCATATCTCTTGCTCACTTTGTCACATTATAATGGAGTATTACAACCTTATTTTAGTTTTCTTTACAGTCAAATACAACTATAAAGAAACCGCAGACTACCAAAACCATGTGCTTGAAACCACATACATCCTTGCTCATTCCTGAGTCAAGGTTAACCCTAACACCTGCCACGCTTTCATATATTTTATTTTTATCTTGAGAACTTCTATTTACATTTGTAAACTATGCCTCTGGATTTAATTCATTTTCTTGGTCTCTATTTTGCTAAATGAACTCTGATCTTAATGGTAGAGATACCTTCTTCCATAATCGAACTTTGTTTTATATATTGTATTATTATGTCTTTGAAATTGAATCATCGTGCCTTTGAATGACAATTATGCCTTTTTCACAATCATGCCCTTTCATCAAATATTAGACCTATGTTAAATTGTTAGTTTAATAAAAAATATAATCAGCATATTGTATGTTGATATTCTCCGAATATGCACAGAATTGTGGATATGCACACCTCAATGAATATGCATGCGGTGGTAGATATGAACACATGGATGCATATAGGGACACACATAGGGATGCACACAAGGATGCATCCTTTCATGGGCTTCACTTTTATTCACACAACTTCACCATTTATGCACATAGCTTCACCATTGAATTTCAATCAATGCCAACTCATATTCAACACCCATAAGAAGAAACATATCATATCCCAACTTTTAAAAGCAAAACTAAACCAATTATATAAACAATATGTGAATGGAGCATCTGACTACTGAAAATGTATATGGTGAAATGCGCAGACCTGGTTCCATATTCCCCAAGCAACTCGATGGGTGATGAATAAATGTTTTATTTATTTAGATATTTTTCAGCATAGGGAGCATAAATTTGGGTCATGATAGCCCCGTTTCTGGAGATTGTCCCATGAAAAAATATTTCCTTCCAACGCAAGCCAAGAAAAAACTTTAACTTAAAGAGGAACATACCATTTCCAATAAATAGAATGCTACCATTTAGAAGCCACCAGCAAATACAAAGGAATGGCATCATAAACCATTTTTGTAGACAACAATACCTAAATTTGTAATCTAGGACCAATTAATAGAGTTTTACAAGTCACTAAACTTGATATTCCCTCTGTACAAACCCAAAATATAGTTGGTCCACTTTGTTTCCAAAGAGAAACTGAGGCCTAATTGAGAGGCATTGATCCATTTAGTAGGAGATAGTGGACCCTGAATATTTGTGCATATATGATTTATTTTAACATACCCATTCGAACGCAGGAAGAATAAAAAATCTTGGGACAATTTAAAATATCAAGGACCATCGATTATGGGATCCTCACTCACTACAATTGACCTTCCATTGTGTGGAACCCAAGCTAGCCAATCAACTACAACCGGGAATGGTGATATTAGCCCTGCCCATATATTAGAGATTCCTTTGGTATTTTTCCTTGACAATATAATCTATTGCACAATAGACAAATTTTTACCTTTGATTACACAACTCCATATATTATCCATAAAAAGTGTTCTCCATAAGCTCTTAGTGAACAAAGTTTTAGCAAAGAAGAAAATAGTTTTAAGTGACCATCCACCCATCCTATTTTGTCTAGAGAGGGTTTCCCATTTGACAAGATGAAATTTTTGTTTTGTGCCATAAACATCCCATATAAAATTTAAGTTTTTCGTTCGTAAAGGATTAATAATGGACATTGGTATTTTACTCATAGAAATCCAATAAACAAATAAATGATATAAAATAGATTTTGTTAGAGTGATCTACACTCCAATGGACAACCATCGCCAACACCAATGTGAAATCCTACTTTCATATCTTTCCAAAAGCCACTTCTATTGATTTGTCTAATATCCATTTGGTTTTAAGAAATAACAAAGGTACTTCGTGCCTTTTGAAATCTCCTTTGTTTTGAAAGGAAGAAAATTTTCAATTTCCTCTAAATTCTCCTGTTGAATGTTATTTTTTAGGAATATATATTTTTCCCCATTTATCAACATACCTATGGTATTGTATAATATCCTAAGGATTGGTTGATGAGCCTTCCATTCGGTCAGGTGTCCATCACCACAAATCATTCCATCCTCTACAAATAAGAGGTGTGTGATAGAAATATGTGGAGTGATTTTTATCCATTTGATCTTCAACTCTAATTTGTCTTTTAATATTAATCTGTTGAGGCCTTCCATCAAGATGAGAAATAGTAAAGGGGAAAGGGAGCATCCTTTCCTGATCCCCCTACATCTGTATATGAAGCTTCACTGAGAACCTAGACCCCCCCCTTTGAAACCATATACAAGAGTATGTGAAGCCGAAGAATTTCCTCCAATGCTGAAATTTTTCCATTCCTCCGTAACCAATGACTTGAAGCTATCAATCATTATCCATGCAATATTGAATTTAAATGGGTAACTAGTATTTTGGCTTACAAAATCCAGTTCCATAAGAATTGGATAATGATTAGACATATATTCCGAGCCTAAACAGGATTTGTAACCTATAAAGAGAACCCATCAATCTATCCTCCATTATGAAATGTTCGAGTCTCTTTTCCACCTTATCTGAGCTGAGTCTATCTTTTTCCAAGTCAAAACAATTTGAACATGTTGAACATCATTCAAGTTTGCAGATGAAAACATGTCCAAGAAATAGATACTAAGCATTAGAGGAAATTTCAACTCAAAATGGGCATTTTAACACTAATTCAAATTCCATGTCATCATGTGTTAGCCAATGAAATTGTTTTAAATTTGAAATACCGTATAGGTCTTAAAAAAAAAATTAATATAAATTTGGGTATAGGTATCATAAAAAAAAATCTACTTTTTTTTTCATATTTTCTACATATCTCCTTGTTTTTTTACTCAAATTTCGATCGGGAGAGCTCCCTAGATGCGAAATTAAATTCTGCATCCAACGAGTACCCACTCAGAATACTTTTGATAGACCCTGCTACCCAAAAAATAAGAAATACCTAAAAAAATGTGATGATGACATCATCGTCACATTTTTCAGGTATTTCTTGTTTTTGGGATAGAAGGGTCTATCAAAACTATTCCGAGTGGGTACTCATTGGATGCGGAATTTAATTTCGCATCCAGGGAGCTCTCCCGATCGAAATTTGAGTAGAAACACAGGTAGATATGTCGAAAATACGATTAAAAAATAGTTTTTCTTTCCTTCCTCCAAAATTAATAAATATTATTTTATTATTTTAGCTATTATTTTATTTTTTGTCTTTGGAGGCCCATTTTGAGTTGAAATTTTCTCTAATGGGGATCCCTTCTTTCATTTTTACCCCAAATCTCTACAGGAGAAAATGTTAAATTAAGATCCCCATCCAAAATCAGATTTTGACTATTTAGGATACCTTCATTTATCACAGAGTCCCAGAAGCATCTTCTATTGTAGTATGGAGCATAGTAATTTATCAAATTTACCCTTTCAACAAAACCGAGGATATTTCTAGATAAAACGATTCCTAATGGAATGTAGAAGGATGATAGGTTTCCTTTATTTATGTCCCAAGCAGTTAACATGCCACTATATTGACCACCTGCTTCAGTGGCATAGACCATCCAATCATTTATGATCCTAGAGAAAAAATCAGAATCATTTTCCCTAGTATTCATAGTTTCTTGTAGAAATACAGTGTCTGACTCATTTTTTCCACCAACCTCTTAAGGGAGAGGTATTTGGGGAGAGCCCCAACTCCCCTGATATTAATGGAGACAAGAATCGTGTTTTCACCCTATTGGGGATTTAAAATCTTTAATAGCCCAAGAATTGGATTTTGGGGAACCATTGGATATTTCTAACAAATTGTTAGGGGGTCTATTTGGTCCAGGTTCAATAGATTTACCCTTTTTGACACTCCTTGTTTTAATTGGGGAAAATTCCTGATTTAGGCCACCACCATGAACACCCTTATGGATTTGTGGATTCAAAGTTTTTACAATGTTTTCCTCTGCAATGTTGGACCCCAATGGAGAAGGGATAGAAACATTCCGAATGTAGGATTGTAATGGGACTTTTTTAACAACCTCACAATATGAGGGAGCTGGAGGTCTATCATTTGGAGGATCATTTTTCCAGGCACATTGATGTGAAGAAACCATGCCTACCATTGAATAGTATTGTAATTTCATCCATAATGATTCCAAGTAACATGTGATTCCAAGAGACATGTTGATGTATTCGTATAGCAATATAATTTTAGCAAACTTTTGGAAAATATTGATTTAACTAGAGAGAACTAATAATTTAAAAAGAGATTATATTGTAAAAAAACCGTCATGTGTAAGACATTGATTTAGTTATTAATTTCACATTTCTAAAAAAATTTAAATCATGTTTAATATTTTTTTTTCTTTCTATATATACCAACATAGATTCATAATAAATTAGGCTCTACCAAGACCTAGAGGCCCAGAAGGATCAATGTTTTTAGGTGTAAAACCCTTTCAGAGTGTTAAAATTGAGGAAAGGTTTGCATCTAAAGAAATATCATCCCTCGAGATGCTTGGGAGAGCCAAAGTTAAAATGGATCTATGCTGGTATGTAATAATTTACAAAATTCTCTAATAAATATTCCTATTTGGGAGGGGATTGACCACCTTACTAAAGTAATTTCAAAATAGAGAAGAATAATGAGATGGATAATATTTGTATTTAAAAATCATATTCCAAGGTTGTATTAGTATTAAAAAAACATTTTACCATCATATGATTGTTTTAACCCTACAAAAAACATATAATCAAACAATTTTCCAAAAATTGCTTTACTTGTTTTTGTATTTCCTTAAAACTAATAATGAATATTGAGTGTAGTTAAGTAAATTAACACATTAAATTGAAAAATCTAGATTTATACATTAAATTAGAATTTGAAAAACATTTAATTACCATCAAATAAATATTTTAAACATATCCAAAAAAAAATTAGAAATTACTTATTTTTCTCTAAAACTCACAATGAACAATTTTGTATGTTTTTTGAGAAATGGCTTATAGGTTTGAAGTCAACTTAATTTTAAATTGAAATTTCATACGTATTTATATAAATATGTTTTAAATTTTAACCAATTTAAATTTAAATTTTTTAAGTTCTTGGGTTTATATATATATATATATATATATATATATAT
>LPNX010944833.1:25169-100283 GCA_001517045.1 Pseudotsuga menziesii
ATAATAATAAAAAACACAATCAAATTTTAGAAAAAAAATGAAAGTTGAATCCTCCTTTTAGATTTCGTTGAGAAAAACAAGACAAATCATACTGCAGTCAGATAACAGATAACACTAGGGTCTATGATATCATTTCCCTTCATTCAAATTAGAAAAAAAAAATGCCTGCGAAGAATTGACACCGTACACATCCAAGTTCAAACCTCTGCGTTTGTAACTTTGTTCTAAAACACACGCATATGGTAATCAAGTAGCTTAGCAATATGCACTCGCCATTATGCATATATCATTGTTGTTGGGTTATCAACAATTAGATTGACCACTAGATCAAATACACAGTAGCATTAAAGAGTTTTTATTTAAAGAGATTGTAATGTGCCTAAAATCACCATCACTATTATCATTTCCATTGAATTTTAACAAAATATATNACACCTTAAGCTTAATTGTTGATTAGACTTTGGCAAGAGAATCATCATCAAATTTAAGTATCTATGATAATGTTAGTGAAGTGAGAATAGTGGCCTATTTGGATCCTAGAGCTAACACACTTTTATATATGTACAAGTGTTATTATAGTACTTTTCCTTATGGTTGACACTTGAAACTTAAGCTTCGGTTAAGGTTTTATAGTTGACACTTCCCATCGGCCGGTGCATTGGTTCACCATTGATAAGTCCAGTAACTCACATGTTAGTTCTTTCAAGCTGGATAGTGGTTGCACTTACTTCAAGAATTGGTGAAATATAGGGTTTTATTATGTAGTAAAATTGTTTTTACTTCATTCTACCATCGTTCATCCCGCTTTGGCATCCATGGCAGGAAATGGCATAGCTCCTCATTTCACTTACTGTTGAATAACCCTGCAACTTCGATTTCATTGAATACTTTAACTCAGTCCTTCCACTTCAGCGTATATCCTGTGTTATCCACCTATTATTGTTTGAAAAGGAGCATAGAAGGTATATTGTTCATGTTGGTTTATATATATATGAGTTGTTTGGCTATAATTTAAAACTAATCTATATGTAGCTTCCTACTATTGCAGGATAATATAACCAGGCATTTATCTCCCTATTCTTAGTTCCCTTTCATGATTGTATTGGAGGAAGTTTCAAAGCTAGAATATTTTTAGAGTCATTGATTCTCATCGATTACTTATTGTATTTATCTGATATGGGTTCTATCAATACCACTTCCTACATATGAAGGTTAGTATGGAGTGAGCTTAATGGATTAAGGTTTACCATTTTATTTTGGTAACCCTATCATTACAGTTTAGATACCGATATTCAAACAAGAATGGAGATAATGATTTTTGTGAAGAAAGGGTTGTTTGTTCTTCATTGCATATATGAACTCCTCACCTTTTTGTTAAAAGACTGCTAAGGCTTCTCAAGCATGTTTGGCAATGAATTTCCTCTATAAAAGATACCGTGTATTTTTTTTTAATACGGTGCCAACTCTGTTTACTTCCAAATAAGTGTTGATGTGGTTTATACTTATCATTGTTGCGTTTACAGAAAGCTATGAGATAAAATATTTTATCAAATGCTGATAAATAAGGAATTTACTTATTTGACTGTAATTTTCGCATTCATTTTTGGAATGTTCTTATAAAATTTCATCATTCTTTTATTAATTACTAGTATATGATTTTCTTATAACTAATTAGGGTAATCGTATATCTTTTTTAATTACTGGTTAACTACTCTTTTGTTTACCCTGCCTGTAACCCTCTTATCCCAATTTACTAGGTTTTAATAATAAACAATAGGTTTTAGGGTTGTCTTGAAAATAGTTAGGGTTTATACAATGATTATATATGTCATATAGTTTAATTTACCTCTTCTTCTAAGTTTATAGTATATGCTCAGTTCATTTTTTACAATCCAATAAAAGCTAGCCTGCAAGAGATAAATTCTTCTTTTTCACCATAACAAGAATGCAATAAGGAAATGGAATACATCTAATTTTAAGAAAAGTATTATCGATCCATAACAAACGATAAGGGATTATGACCAAACTTGGCCAACTAACATTCAATGTAAACTACTCGAATATCTGCAACCACACATATAATAAAACATTACTTAAACTCTTTCAAATATTCTACGGTTGTAATAAATGGTAAAATATTTCATTCTCAATAAGAAATTCATGCTTAGGTTTAATGAGCCAACATATCTAAATGTATTTTCTAGAAATAGAAATTAAATAGCCATGCTCCACCCGAACTTAGTAACCCCTAACCTTTCAGTCTGCAAGGATTCCACCCCCTTTCCGAGATATCCTAACACTTCCTCAATGTAGTCTCTCATGTTTATGTTTTAGATCCTGGCACCTATCAAATGCTCATTGGAAGCTCTATTCTATTTCTTAACAATTTCTTAGAGCCTAGACCTTCGTAGGTGTTCTCTAGTAGCTCCTGTTTATTTTCTTATTCTCATCTTTCTCTTTTTTTTCCTTGAGCATGCTCCCCTTCCTTTTTCCTAGGACTTTTACTAGTTGGTAACTAACTCTAACCCAATACTATTCACTTGTCTTTGGAAAGACAATTGAGAATTCAGTTATCAACATAAACTTAGGTTCTATCAATTAACTGCATGGATGTCCAAATTCTCGTATCCAAATATTCACATTGTTGAAATAATGTAACTTCGAAGAATATTCTACTTGTACTTTAAATTTTTATTAGTCATCCATTGGGAGATTTTATTGATGTGAAAGGTCATGTAAAAGTCATGAGCTAAACACACTATTGTAAGTCAGGTCAATAACACCAACAAAAGAATAATATAGTTATTATTTTAATACTCGCTAGGTAATTTGGCCCTGTCAGTTAGACAGGTTGTCCCAATTAGGAAAATGTAAGTTGGGAAACTAGTATAAATAGGGAGGTTCCCACCCTCATTTATACACACTCACTCACACTCGCACTTCCCAAGAGAGATAAAGAAGGAGGAGTACTAGTGTCTTTGGTGTTTTGGCTCTTATGCTTGGGGTTTGGTCTCTCTCTCTGTGAGACCTTGTTCTTTGGTAATTTCATTCTAATAATATATATTGAGGATGGTTTTGTTGGGTTTTTCCCTTCAAGGTTTTCCAGGGTAAATTGGTGTTTACCTTTTGATTGTGTTTCTTTTAGTGATCCTATTTATGTTATTATTGGGAAAATGTATTAAATTCTTATCAAGTTAGGACTTAAGCTACGTCATCATAGATAACTTAACATGGTATCAAAGTTAGCCTGAAAAGAGAATATTTCATGAGCTAAATCCCTCTCTCCTTCTCTGACAAAGAAAATTAGGGTTTTCTACTAAAGTGGAAATTTTTAGTGCAAGCAACATAGGGAAATGTGCCCCTACTAGGTGCATATTTTGGCACCAATAGAAAAAAATTTCAGTGGGAATATCCTCTGGAAATTCAAGCCCTGGTTTGGTTTAGAACCAAAAAACCAGAAACAAAACAAAAAAACTACAATCTAGAATATTGCAAGTCCAGTTTCAAGGGTTATTATTTGGATTCATCAGAAAAAAATTGTACCAACATACTCACCTCATCCAAGCACATATTTTTTTGAGTACAATTTTCATTTCTAACAAATTTCTTTTTTTTCATTTTTTGATCTTTGGGACAAAATGTCTCCAAGCACTAAACTTGATGAAAAATTCGAAGGCATAGAAAACTTACGTGCTTGGAAATACAAAATAGGACTCATTATAGAAGAGAATGATCTTGCAAATTTGATAAATGAAGTTGTGTCAGATCCTGAAGAAGATGAAGTAAAGGAAATAAATACATGATTACAGCCAAGAGGATCATAGCAGATTCTATCAAGGATCATTGGATTCCTCAAGTATCCTCCAAGGATACACCTAAGGAGATGTTTGATGCCCTATCAAGAATGTATGAAGGAATAAACATCAACCGAAAAATGAACTTGAGATATCAACTTAAAAATAAAAAGATGTGTAAGGGTGATTCTATCCATGAATATTTCACAAGGGTCTTTCAATTCAAAGAAAAACTAGAAGCAATTGAATACAAGATTGATGAAATTGAACTAGTAATTACCACTCTCAATGGTCTTACTAGAACATGGGACTCCTTCATCAAGACAATATGTGTAAGAAAGGAAATCCTAAAATTTGATATCATGTGGGAAGATTGTGTTCAAGAGGAAGCTAGACTAGGTAATCAAGAAGCACTACTTAGAGATGATGACCATGCTCTAGCTACTCATACCCAAAGAAGAAAAGGAAAACATCATTTCAAGAAGGAAACTCATAAGGGGTATTATCCTCCTAAGAAGTTTCAAAGGATTAAAAAGGGAGATTACAATCAGAAATATTTCTCCTCTTATCAGTGTTACCATTGTGATAATACAGGACACATTGCCAGAAATTTTCCAACAAAGAAAGAAGAGTATAAGAGGAAGAATAACAAAATACATCATGCTCACTTAGCTGAAGAAGAAGAAGCTCTGAGGAAGTTAGAAAAAGAATATGTTGAAGAATATGTTCTCTAGAAGATGTATATATCATAAGGACAAAGTAGGGTGGCTTGTATAAACTGAAAGGTCACTCAGAAGCATCCCTGATTCATGATACTACAATTTCATGTGAACTATGGCATAGAAGGCTTGCTCACATAAACTACAAATCCCTTCCACATATGAGCAAGGTAGTCATAGGTATACCATGTTAAATAAATGTAACTACGAAAGATATTCTATTTTGTATTATTATTTTTATTGCCCCTTCCAAAGATGTTATTCCTCTGATTAGGGATGGAATTGGTGTATTTGGTCATTTAAAGTTGTTGGTAATAACTCCCGATTCGATGTTATTCCCTTACCAAAGCAAATATTTATACATTACAATGGCGGTTGAGAACCAGCCTTTTCACCTTCCTATCTATTCATATTCCTATTTATTATTTATTTACAATAATCCCGATGGATTATTCTAACAATCCCCCTCTTAATCCGAAGGGGTGTTCGTAAGGCTAAGCATGTTTCTGAATCTTTCAAACTTTTCTCGTCCAAGCGCTTTGGTGAAGATGTCTGCAATTTGATCATTTGTGGAACAATGTCGAAGATGGACTGTCTTGGCCTCTATATGATGTCGAATCAAATGATACTTTGTGTTGATGTGTTTGGTTCGATCATGGAATCTAGGATTCTTAGCCAGCTTGATTGCAGAAGTATTGTCGACCAACAATGGAGTGGAGCTCTCTTGTTTTTCTTGCAAATCTTCAAGTATCTTCCTGAGCCATCCTATTTCTTTCGTTGCTTCAGCTGTAGCCACATATTCTGCTTCTGTTGTTGAATCTGCTGGAACTGATTGTTTGCGTGATCTCCATGAAACAACTGCTGATCCAAGACTCATAGTGTATCCAGAAGTTGATACTCCTATCTCCTTATCGCCATCAAAATCTGAGTCTGAGTACCCAATAAGTTTGAAGTCATCCACTTTAGAGTACTTGAGTCCAACGTCTTGAGTCCCCTTCAAGTATCTTAGAACCCTCTTTGCAGCTGACCAGTGTCCTTCACAAGGTTTATGCATGAACCTTGAAAGTATGCCAACAACATAAGAAATATCTGGTCTAGTTGTTGTAAGGTAGATAAGACTTCCTACAAGTTGTCGATACTTGGTCGAAATTAGATTCATGGAATGGCAGCTTACTATGTTTCCCTAAAATGCATGAATCACATTTATTCTTCTCTTTAGGAATGGTGGGCAAGCCAAATACACCATTCTTTCTCAACAAACGAAGACTGTTATAATTTAGATGACCAAATCTTGCATGCCACAATGAACTAGATGATATATTACCTTCTCCATGCTGAGAGAGGTAGGCATAGTTCTGAAATCTTGCGGATGAACCCTTGAGCTTCAGCAGCTTTCCATCTTCGTATCCAGTCATGATGACTTGGTTGTCAGAGGACTTTCTTATTTCAACGATTCCATCAAACATGTGGATGGCATGGCCTTGCTCTCGAATCTCCACCAAGGACAGCAGGCTCCTCTGCAACTCTGGAAGATAGAGAACGTTCTTCAAAAAGAAATCGGGGAATCCAGGAATCTTCAGTCGAATGGTGCCCATTCCCTTTGGTTTAATACTTGACTTATCTGCAAAGTACGCTATGCCATCTATTGATTCATTCAGTTCTTCAAAACAGTCTTTTCTAAATGTCATGTGTGATGTTGCACCAGTATCAAGCAGCCAACAATCTTTATAAGATGAAAGAGAAGTCATTTCATTAAATCCAAGATTACAATGTGCAACAATACAAGAATTAGAAGTTTTACTAGCATCTTGGTCATCTTTCTTCTGGTTGTGCTTGTCTTTGATGGAATCCCATGAAGCCCAACACTGATCTGATGTGTGCCCAGTCTTTCCGCAACGCTTGCACTTTGATCTTTTTCTGGAGTTGTTTTTTCCCCCTCTGCCTCTCTTACTGCAATCTCCCTTGGAAGGGTCTTTGAACCGATTCTTTGTTTTCTGAACAAAGTCAAGGGATTCTTCGCCAGGCTCGCTTGATTTCTTGATCTTTCTAGACCATGTTTCCTTGCTAGTGAGGACATCACCAACAATAGATGCTATAGATTGCATTTTTACAACTATTAGTGTAATTTACACTATTGATCTTAATATGACAAAGAGAAAAACAATAACCTTGCAGGTCTAAAGTCTCTGCCAAGGTGTACAATGCAAGTTTATAGCAAATATATCAGATAGATACAAAATATATCACTGTGAGTTGGCTTCTTTATATCAGTCACTGGAAATATATAGCATACAACATTTGCACATATCAGTCTCTAGAAATAGATGATATTATTCAGCATAAAACACAGTCTTCAGCAACATACAACTCAGCCTTTAGCAGCCTACAACTCAGCCTTCAATAGGTTTTCAGCAGTCTAGGTTTACAAAGCTCAAAACACCACCAACATATAAAAGTTTCCAAGCAGTATATATACTTAGCATATATATCAGTCTGTCTTCAATTTTTATATCAATCAATAAAATAAAACCAAGGCAGCCTTCAAGTAGAACGCAGCCTGCAAAATAGTCACCAGACTCTCTTCAACGCAGCCACCAATCCTACCTCATTTATCAACAGCAAGTCGCTTTGATAAATAGGCAGTCTCCAATAGTGATACAATAGTGCGCAGTCTACAAAAAACAGTCTAGGGTTTGTGCATTCCCCAAAAAAAATATCACAATATATCACAATATATCAAAATGATTCGCAGTCTCTAATTGTGCGCACAGCTTTCACCATTCACGACCTTCACCATTCAGCCTTCAACGCATTGTTTAGGCTTCAAAACATAGTTTCTTCTCCACAGTATTTTCTCCACAGCATTACAGCTCGGGCTCTTCACGCAGCATACACAACGCTGGCTCTTCAGGCTTCACGCAGGTCTCTTCACGTAGCATACACAACGCGGGCTCTTCAGGCTCTCCATGCAGTCTTTAATCTCCACGTAGTCTATCAATGAATTCTTCAGTATTCACGCAGTCTATCAACACTTCAACGATTCTCAGGCTCAAGCTTCACGTCGGTCTCCTCCACGCAGTCTCCTCCAGGTAGGTCGCAGCACACAAATAGATGTAGGCTCCACGCATGGCCTTCACATCTCCACGCAGCAATCTTCACATCTCCACGTAGCAAGCATTATAAATACAAAGTCGCAGCAGAAAATTACAATTCAGACTGATATATCATATATATATTACGTGACTGCAGAATATTGAGACTGATATATCAGTCTTCAACGCATCTATACCACTGAAAGGGGAAGCAGAGGGAGGAACGTTTGGAGTTTCCCAAGAACATTCAACAGCTTCTTGTAAAGATTTCTGATTCAATGTCACACGAGCCCAGTAAGCTCCTGTGAGGGAGATGAGATGGATGTAGAGGTTGCAGGAAATTCAATGGCGGTCTGGCAAGCAAACTGTCGATTTCAATTGAAAAGGGTCTCTATGCAGAAAAAATTAGGGTTTCCAGTACAGCAAAGGGAGGTCGCTCACATTTGAAGGCCATGACTCTCAATATTACATAAATACATCTACAAGCATAAACTCCAGCACAACGCAGACCTGTGTAGCAGGTCGCAGCCCACCAGAAGAGAGCCCACAGAAATTAGAGATAACTCCCTCATGAAAACGCAGCAGAAGAATAACTCAGGATTAGGGTTAGGTATTGCATGCACGCAGAGACTGGATTTCTCATGCCATTGGCAGACTGATGGAGCAGTCTGGCAATGGAATGGCAAGCAGAATGACAATGGACAGAAATGCAGCAGGAGTTATGGCAGACAGCCCTGCTCTGATACCACTTGTTGGTAATAACTCGCGATTCGATGTTATTCCCTTACCAAAGAAAATATTTATACATTACAATGGCGGTTGAGAACCATCCTTTTCACCTTCCCATCTATTCATATTCCTATTTATTATTTATTTACAATAATCCCGACGGATTATTCTAACAAAAGTCTTGAGGTAAAACCTATGTTGTAAGTCGGGCCAGTAGTACCCACAAAAGTATTATTGAAATGTATTTTTGAGTCTTCCAAGGAAATTTGTCCCTAGAATCAAGGATAAGTCATCCCAGTTGGGTTATTAGGCCTGTCATCTAATTAGTATAGATTGGAGAGGCGCCTCCCTCATTTGGACACACTCAGAACTCAATAGTTGTGTTAGAGATATAAGGAGCATTCCATCTGGGAGAGAGGAAGAAGTCCAATATTATTCTTGGGGTCTTATAAGTCTTATTATTTGGGTCTTACACTGTACTTCATTGAATTATATATCGAGGAATTTTTGCTAGGTTTTCTCCCCCATGAGGGTTTCCTAGGATAAATCTCTATCTTCTTTTGTGTGGTTGTTGTTTGTCTTTATTTCGGTGATCCTTTTGTATATGGTTATGATGTTATGATGATAAATGTTTTTAGATATCTTATAACCATTGAAATATTAACATGGTATCATATGCACCCTAAAATAAGTCATTTTGTAGTTGAAACACTGCTACAACTCCAACTACTGGAGATTAGGGTTTCATGCTTGAAAACCATAGAAGGAAAAATATAGTCATCTTGGCAATTTTGATATAACTCTATATTGGAGAATGATTAGGATATGAAAATTGACAAGAAAAATATGAAACCTTTATGTACCTTGTGTGTGAATTTCATCCATAGATGTGCTATACTTTAGGAGATACGGTTCCTCCAAATCAGGGTTCCAACCTCCTCTAGAATCTAGTCTCAAACAGGATACCTAGGGAGGATTGCTATATCTAGGGATACGAAGGTAAAAATAAAATTTTGCAATATGTTTCAAATAGGGAATATATTTAGTTTCAATGGCCTGAGTTTCAGACCCTAAATGTGAAACAGTGATATGTGGAATTCCGTACAAGTTCTCTATGCTGGACAATCCTAAAACAAGTCACCTTGGGAAAATTAGCATAAGTCACACTTGGAGAATCCAATTCTTCTCTAACCTATGGTGTTGGAAAGAAGGCAGATAAGGATATCTCACAACAAAATTTTACACCTTTAGGAGCAAAAAATTTGGAGATAGAGCATAAACAAGATCAATAAATTCTATAGAAGAAATTGAAGAAAACTAGGGCTTCCTGTTCCAAGAACTTCCCTCCACCTATCAATTGAAAAGAAGGGACTATAAAAATTTCCTTAGGAGGGCGCATATGTCCATGGAAGAATTTTCACAATATGTGGATCTTCAACTTTTTACCTAACATTGCTACAAGGAAAAACTAGTGCTTCAGATATTTTACAGTTAGGTCCAAAGTTTTGGGAAAATGAGTATGTTGGTTAGCTCACCTTGAAGAGGCACATCTTTCTATCCAATCAGGTATTAAATATACCTAAATTGAAAAATTAGGGTTTCTCTATCAAACCCTAGGTCCACCAGAAGCAATCTTATAAAAAATATTTCAAGAAAGCATCAAGTTGAAGCAATCTCATTGGTAAGTTCTATCCCCTCTATTTCCATTTGGTATTCTAATTTTTTATCATGATGAAAAACAATACCAAGCTTGAGGACAAGCTTGAAGGAACCGAGAACCTCTGAGCATGGAAGCATAGAGTGCTTCTCATACCTAAAGAAGCATGACTTGGAGAACTATGACTATGAAGAAGCTTCAAATCCAGAGGGAGATGAAAACAAAGCACATAGGGGACTTATTCAAAGACAAGAGGATTATTTGTGTCTCCATTAGATCTCACATGTATCATCATTGAAGAAACCCAAGGATATGTTTGATGCAATGACCAGCTTGTATGAAGGAAATAATATCAACATGAAGATGACCTTGAGAACTCAACTCAAGGATGTGAAGATGAAAATGTAAGAATGCATTCAATCTTACTTCTAAAATATCTCTCAAATCAAGAAGAAACTACAAGTCATTGAAAACAATGTCGAAGAAACGAAAGCAAACATTAAAACCTTGAATGGGCTCCCAAGTTCATGGGATTCATTCATTCAAGGAGTATGTGAAAGAAGGAAGTTGTTATTCTCAGCAGACTATGGGAAGAATGCACACAAGAATAAGCTCAAATCATTACAAGAGAAGATAGGAGTAATTGAATCTCTCACAGTTCACTCTAGAAGAAATCATAGAAAGAAGGAGCACCATCATTGTTAAAGCAAAAAATTGTTCACCTAGCTCTGCATGGTCTAAACCACATACATAAATCATTTTCCTACCAAATCTCCTTTATTTTTGAACTTCACAACTATGGTTTACCCTAATTATCTCCCAAAAAGATACAAAAGCCCCACGAAAGGGATAAAAACCCAAAAAAAACCCACAAAAGGGATAAAAACCCAAAAAAAGGCTAAAACCCTAAATGGGGTTCCAAAAACCTAAAAGAGAGAAAAGGCCAAAAAACCTAAAAACATATTATAAGAACAATGTGAAGGTCTCTATCAAAAGTTTCTTATCCCTTTTCTCCATTATTTTATCCAGTGACTACAGTGAGACACCTTTTTCTCTCAAAGTATTCACACCCCACTTTTCACCATCATCATGTTGCCCTACCATTACCACATAGTATGTTGAGATATTCTTCATACCCACCTCAAGAACCAGCCTGTGGAGAGGTAGACCATTTTTGAGATGGGAACGGTGGCCCATTTTCATCAAAAAGAAGGTATACTTTCATGTATTTTATTTTATTTAGTTTAGCCATAAATGTTTATTTGATTTGTTATTACTAATATTGTTTATTGTTTTAGTTTTTTTTCATGAACTCTACCTTATTGTCCAATTGACGTAAGGCTGGTGTTTTTTCACGTAGCAAGGATGAAAACCCCAATATAGTTTTGGAGACCATAATGGTCGATCCTCTCAGATACTAGTCTTGCGGGTTTTCTTTAGTCTTTATATTCAATTGTCACTGATTGGGCCCCCACGTGGCTGATCTGAACCTTCACGACACCATCCCCTACCACCCTCGGCCCCTGTCGACCCTGTTTTCTAATTTTTTCCCCGATCGACCCAAGTCGCACCTTTTGGGCCTAAATCTGCGACCCAGTTGCACGGTTTCTCCTATTGTTGTAAAGGAAAGTGTCCTATGGCTAGAGTTTAAGAGGCCATCAACATAGTAGGGTTGAAAGGTGGATGCAAATGGTTCTACAAGTATATACAAACAAGTTTCAAAGATTGGAATGGTTCATACCTTATCCAAACGAAGGTTGATCCAAGCAGCCCTTCAATCCTCTTCTTGCTGCTCTTGCTCCTCTTGCTCCAAGAGACCTGCAAAACAAATTATACCTTCATCAAACCAATATGACCACATATAAAGAAATGGTAATCAAATAAACATGAAATAATAATCTAATTAACATCATAATATGATCATAGACAGAGATTCAATCATACATTGAACAATTATTTGGGAAGAAGAAGGACATCACATCTTTATTAATCTTGAATACAGGTACAAGTATATCTTCTCTTCAAGTTCAGAACCTCATGAAACCTTGATCTGGTTCTACTTCTTCTCTTCTCAAAAGAACTCAGCCTCCAAGCTCTGCAACACAAGGGGATGATCACCAGGGAAAAGGTGTGGGCAAAGAGAGCTCCAAATCCTCCAGCATAACAATGCAAAGATTCAAGTCTCCTCTCATGGACCTCCCTGCCTCTATTTATATGCTGAAGGAAGAGTCAGGGGTGAAGACAAAGTAGTTACAATTGAAGGAGTCAGTTGCATAACTACCCAAACTACCCAAAATTCAAAATTCGTATTTTTTGACATTTTTAAGAGGCGTACGCGGGTTGCAGAAACAACAGTCGCGTACACAAGAAATACACGTGGGTTGCCAATACAGAAAGTCACGTATATAATTCATACACAACTATTATATATTAGCAACTCGTGTACGTACACGGGTATTATATAGAGCAAGTCGTGTGCATACGCGGGTTTGCCTTAAGGAAAGTCGCGTACAGACAAAAAACTCGTTTTATGGTATTTTTGGGCATTTTTAGACTTTGGTGTCTTCTAGAAAGTTTTGGATAATAGAAATATATTTCCAACAGTGTAGATATGAGGTCAAACAGAGTTACAAAACTCAATATATTGGTCCTCCAAGTTAGGTGTTTTTTCAGTGACTTTCATGAAGTGTCATCATGGAAGTGTCGACATGCGACAGAATCATGGGAAAGTGGTCACAAGAAGAGACGTGTCATTTTGAGCTATAACAGATGCCCCCTAAGGAGCTTACTTGAGAAGCATCAGGAGCATTCAGGACAGTTGGAGTGGCAAACAACCACACCGGTAGCCCTAGGGTGAATCCAGGTAGATTCAAGGTGGCCATCAAGGGAACACCAACATTCCCCATAAGAGGAATAGCACAAGGAGTTACCAGCATGGGGATCTCTTGGTTGGTGTTCAAAGGGTTTTTAGCCATAGTTTCAATACTAGGAGACAAAGTCTGAGGTTGATAGGCAACCAAAATTACAAAGCACACACCTAAAGGCACACTAGGTACAAACAAACCACACAGTACTCACTAAAAATTCCTAAAGCCAAACAGACAAATAGGTATAAGATACGCTTTCCAAAATAAAGATGATAGACAGTTACTTGGCATCCCTACAGATGTTCTTAGGCACAAGTGGAGGAATCACCCACCGCCCTCCCACACCTTCTACCAGGGTTACCTTCCAAGCCCGTCCAAGGTCAACCAGAAATAGCCTTTCGGTGTACCTGTGTATGAACCCTAGATGTGAAAGGGACTAAAGGCTATCTTAACTATATTGACAGTCTGGGGGGACAGTCACAAGCCTGGTTCATATGCATGGGCACGGTAGCAAATCCTGAAGCCCTATCTAAGACAGAATCCCTAGATGCGTAAAAACCTTGGTCTACGCTTTGACAAGGAAT
Organism: Pseudotsuga menziesii; assembly: GCA_001517045.1. Lineage (NCBI taxonomy): Eukaryota > Viridiplantae > Streptophyta > Pinopsida > Pinales > Pinaceae > Pseudotsuga > Pseudotsuga menziesii. The sequence goes on from LPNX010944833.1 coordinate 38,612, forward strand.
CAGAGGGTTATCTCCTCAGTCCAAGTCTCCATGCGGCCTCATGCTTAACTCCCGTTTGAGAGGAGCTTCCCAGATACAATCAACATAAAAAAGGGTTTACCTAGTGATTGACCAACTATGTCTGAAATTTAAACACTTGTGGAGAGTTGAAACTCCCTAATCCACAAGTCTAGCCTGAGCTAGTTGGTGTATGACCCTATAAAATAAAACTTACTAATAATTTTTAAATTATATCGTTTATTTTAAGGGTTGTTTTTAGTCAGAGGGTAAATGGCGTGAAAATTATGTGGTGTTTTGACTCAAAGTTGAAACAAAATGACTAAGCAAAGAGATATGAAATGCAAAAATCAAAAACTATTTTCTTTATTTTTCAAATAGAAACTTGAAAGCCACAAAAGAACATTTTTTTTTCCTTTTTTCAAAAACAATGATATGCCATGCAATCTAGACTAAAAAACTAATCTACATGCATATAAAGCAAACATGTGTTTTTTTCTTTTTCTTTTATAAATGCAAAAGAAAAAACAGCCTATCAACTAATGCAAGCAAGTACTATAAGCAAAGCAAATAGACAACTACTCTACACCCCACAAACAAACCCTAGGTTTCCCTAAAGTTGGATATCAACCTCTCTTGAAAGGAAGGATTACAAAGGTAAACAAGCCAACAACTTTAGAATGAAGAGATTGAGCAATAAGACTAACACAAACAAAGGTCAAGAAGTCCCAAGTATCAATCTAAACCTACAAATAGAGGTTACTCCGTACCTTGTCCAACAAGGTCAAGCCAAAGAAGGAGGTGTGGGGGAAGGCTGCAAAAACAAGTATATGTTCCTTTTATTTTTATTTTATAAATGAAAAAGAAAAAATACATACAAACTAGAGTATGCAGATAACAAGAACAAAGCAAAAGGACCTCTGCTATACAACCACCAAACAAACTCTAGAATGCCCTAAAGTCGGTATAAACCCTACTTGGAAGGAAGGCTTGCATAAAAGATAAGTCAACTATTTTGGCATGGTGAAGTTAACAAAAAAAAGAAGAAGGAAACAAACACCAACAAGCTTCTGAACTCAAAAAAATATCACTAACAGAGGCTGACCAGAAACATAAGCAAAAAATCATACCAAGCAAAGGAGGTGCGGGAAAGAGCAAAGAGCAAACCCTAATGCTATAAAAGGCTTACCACATAGATAAAGAACAACCAAAATGGATGACACTAACTCCCTGGAGTCATGCACCTACATAGGACACCAAAAGACCTACCAAATAGCCCACAACAGTAGAAAGAACCACAAAAATGAGGAAAAACATTGTTTTAGGGCACACGCGGGTTGCACTACTGACAGGTCGCATGTCATACGCGGTTTTCTAATACAGCAAGTGGTGTGTATCAGCACACGCGGGTTGTATAGCTGACAAGTCACGTATCATACGTGGGTTGACAGTATAGACAGTCACGTGTACCAAACCAGACATGTGACTGTTCAGTCCGCAAGTCGTGTATGGGTGGAAAAAACTCCCAAAAAGGTCAAAAACTGCCTTAGGAAGGCAGGGGAAGTGTGCTATCAGACTTATAAAGTGTTCCTAACTGGCAAGAAGGACCTAAAACAATGCAAAAGATTGAAATAACTCAAGAGAAACCCCAAATAGACAAGGCTTTCCCCAACGGAGTCACCATTTCTGTTGTAAAGGAAAGTGTCCTATGGCTAAGGTTTAAGAGGCCATCAACATACTGGGGTTGAAAGGTGGATGCAAATGGTTCTGCAAGTATATACAAGCAAGTTTCAGAGATTGGAATGGTTCATACCTTAACCAAACAAATGTTGATCCAAGCAGCCCTTCAATCCTCTTCTTGCTTCTCTTGCTCCTCTTGCTCCAAGAGACCTGCAAAACAAATTATACCTTCCTCAAACCAATATGACCACATATAAAGAAATGGTAATCAAATAAACATGAAATAATAATCTGACTAACATCATAATATGATCATAGACAGATATTCAATCATACATTGAACAATGATTTGGGAAGAAGAAGGACATCACATCTTTATTAATCTTGAAAACAATTACAAGTATACCTTCTCTTCAAGTTCGGCACCTCATGAAACCTTGATCTGGTTCTACTGCTTCTCTTCTCTAAAGAACTCAGCCTCCAAGCTCTACAACACAAGGGGATGATCGCCAGGGCAAAGGTGTGGGCAAAGAGAGCTCCAAATCCTCCAGCATAACAATGCAAAGATTCAAGTCTCCTCTCATGGACCTCCCTACCTCTATTTATATGCTTAAGGAAGAGTTAGGGGTGAAGACAAAGTAGTTACAACTGAAGGAGTCAGTTGCATAACTACCCAAACTACCTGAAATTCAAAATTCATATTTTTTGACATTTTTAAGAGGCATTCGCGGGTTGCAAAAACAACAGTCACGTACATGAGAAATACATGCGGGTTGCCAATACAGAAATTCACGTATATAAGGCATACACGACTATTATATATTAGCAACTCGCATACGTACGCGGGTTTGCCTTAAGGAAAGTCACGTATAGACAAAAAAACTCATTTTAAGGATTTCTAGGCATTTTTAGACTTTGATGTCTTCTAGAAAGTTTTAGCTAACAGAAATATATTTTCAATGGTGTAGAGATGAGATCAAACGGAGTTATAGAACTCAAGATATGTGTCCTCCAAGTTAGGTGTTTTTTGAGTGACTTTAATGAAGTGTCTTCATGGAAGTGTCGACATGTGACAGAATCATGGGAAAGTGGTCACAGGTAGAGACGTGTCATTTTGAGCTATAACACCTATTAATCAAGATGTAGGTCATGACGTTAGCCCCTGTAAAGAAAGACCTACCTCACAGGTCCAAAAGTGCAACCCAGTCACCTCTATACCCTCTTTTTTACTAACCCCATCACGCTGTATACCCTATTAGGTGCGACCTGTCTATTTTCTAAGTCAATTGCCTTTGTTTCCCTATTTTGTGTGACCTAGATCGTGTATGTTCCTCTAACAAGAGAGACTATTAGTTAACAGTCAATTTTCCATACCTGTTTCAGACCCTTGTCTGTCGTGCACTTTGTCCAGATCTGCTTTTCCTGCCCATACCAGCTTTGTCACAACCCCTTGCTTGTTCCTTGCAGAGAATTCAATTTTTATTTATTTATTTCATAGTTGGAATGAAATTTTCATATACAAGTGCACACACACTCACACCTATAATCAAACAAGCTCGGTTCCTGACCCCGAGCATAACCTTAAAATCAATCAATTAACATAATAACATTCGGTTTGGGACATAAGTCCCATCCGCCACAACTATGGGAAGTACTTGGGATTTTCCCTAAAACTCATTGTGAGGAGTAACACAGGAACCCCGAAGTAGTTGGCCATTGAGAGGACCTACCAAGTGAAAAGGGAAATGACCCCCATTGGATTGACTAGGTTCCCACCTATGAGGAAAACTAAATAGTTATTGTTTTTGGCCAAGAGGTTAGCAAATTTACCTATGCTGTGGATTAAGGGGTACCTCCCCAATACGCAAGCCGTCAGACAACCTTGGTGGCTGAGTGACTCCTTTTGAACCAATAGGAAGCTGAATTAAACTAGGGTCGATATTCATTTCATGTTACTACTACAGCCATCATTGCTCCACCATGTTATTCCTCTCGACTTAGCAGGCTCTCCCCTCAGTTTGGTTCCTTGGACTGTCACCATCGAAGCTCTCTTCGACAACCCTCCTCACCTTCACAGGGGCACACGACTTCAGAATCCGATCCATACTTCTACCAGTCTAAGCCTACTTTGTTCACTGCCCTGTCTAGCCCCAAGGCTGGCATACATCCTAATCCCTTCCACATAGGGATAGTTGGCAGTGGACCTACATCCTTACCACCCATCATCACAAGTATCCGTTCTAGTGGTCCAATTGTCACCACACACACTGCTATAGGTATGCTACCCACTAGTAGTAGCCCCACACCAACTGCCACGGGTCCTACCATCCCACTTTTTATGACTGGGGGCAATGGCTCTTCCACGACCATTTCGACTATCCCTGCTACGGGAAATCCACCTCATATACATGGACATTGGACACTACATTCCTGCAAACTCTGGCTCCATTGTCGTTCCATCCAGAGCCAACCATGGGTCTAGTTTACCCTTTATGGCTAGTCTTAACTTTCCATATTTGGCCAGATTAATGAATGACCCTATTAGGCATCAACCTCACTGGCCTTCCATGCTTACCAAACTTCCTTCAGACATACCAAAGTTTGAGGGAAAGGCGGGAGAGGACCCCCAAAACCATATCATGTCTTTCCATTTATGGTGTTCATCAAACAACATTGTGGATAACTCCGTCAGACTGAGGTTGTTACAGCACACACTTACAAGTGTTGCTGCAAAATGGTACATCGAGCTGCCTCATGCCTCTTACCTCGATTTCTCCTCACTTTCCTCCATGTTCCTCCAATACTTTCAACTACCTATCTGATATGCTGAGGGAGTGGAGATCCTGTTATCCTGCCGTCAAAATATAGCTACCCACATCACATACCACATCCATGAGTGGCGACAGCAAAGAAGCCTATGCAAGATCCAATTGGATGACAAGATCTTCCTTGACTGGTTTTTAAAGACCTTACACCCACCAATAGCCAAAGACATCTCCTATGAGTAATCCAAATATGAGGAGGAGGCCATCTTAAAGGCTCAATAGTTTGACTTAATATATACCTAGTCTGGATATTTATATACTATTATACCAGATGCCCCCCGTGCCGACACCTCTCACCGTGATACTCCAGGGGAATCCCACGCTGCGGATGGAGTCATCGACTTTGTCTCACAGCACTCTCAATACTTTTTCAATACTATGTGACACTTCCCATGATGCCACCACACCCAGGTAACACCCATAGTGTTGCACAACAAGACTACATTCCCAATGACTCATGGACGATGGCTCAATCCAGAGCCACCCACTCTTACACACCTCTCGTGCCAAATCAACACATCCATGGGCTGACTTGGTCGACACAGTCATATTCTAACCAAGTGGTTGGATTCGCAACCCCTCTAGCTCCTCCGACCTATTATGCACCACCGATGCAACACAATGTTGCTCCAGCCCCATCCCCTCCAGTTTCCATGGGACGGGTTTTCACTCAACAGATCCTTCCCAACCAAGCCGCCCCCAAAAACCAACAAGGGAAGGCCTAGATAAATCAAGGAAGGAACCAAGGTAATAATCAGCCATAGGGAGGCGGTCAACAACCTAACCTTCCCACCAACAATGGCGTCAACCCATCGAGACAAAACCCCCATCATCATGACCAGCCGAGAAATAACCCACAGCTACGGATGAATAATTTGTTTGCTCTATGAAACACCTATGGTAATTACACGCATTTGTTCCCCCACATGGGTCGTGTCTAATGGATTTTCTAGAATGAAGCTCAACATGATTCAAATGCCGCGGCCTAGGCTCATCCCAACCCAGCACCATAAGACCCTCTACCTATGGTTAGCCAAAACCCTCTACCACACCAAGGATTGGTTGCAACCCAACCCTTGGCCCCACCTACTCCCACAGCCCCCATCGTGGCCCCACCTATAAAGTCTTGAGTCCATCACCTCATGACGGTGTCATCCGACATCAACCTTTAGACTTGTCATAACCAATATAGCTCCACCACATAAACCATTGACCCATCAGTGGCATCTACCTCTAACACTTCTAGTATGCCCCTCCACTTACCTATACCCCCCACCAATGCAGTAGCCAAAGTCCCACGGTTTCCTATGTGACGTATCGCCAACAACGTGACTGCTCGAGCTTCCCTAAATTATAGCATTATTGATGACTTGGCCCAATATCCTACAACCATGTCCACTATAGAATCACTCAAAAGTTTCCCGACACAGCAGAAAGCATTTTTATCCGCATTAGGTTTCGTTGATCCCTCTAATTCCAGGTTGATCACGTTTGATTTGGATCAAGGAGAACCCAAGATGTCATCCACCATTGCCTTCCAAGTTCTGGTCTCAATTCAGAATTTGGGCATACATTGATGCGTCATTGATGAAGGGGAATCCACTTGTGTTATGTTGACCTTTGTCTGGAAGAAACTCGGGTCCCCTACCCTTCAACCTTCCACTACCGCCCTTCGTGCCTGCGATGGTCATTCTACGAAGGCCGAGGGATATCTTCCGAATGTCCCTATTTCATTAGCTGGTAAAATAGTTTTAATTGACATCGAGGTTATTAACACCCAACTTTATTATAACGTCCTTCTTGGACGTAGCTACATGTATGCCATGAGAGTGTTAGATTTTTATCATTTAAGCAATATGATCTTAGGATCTTATGTAAGAAAATAACATGCACAGCAATAAACATAGGAGACAAGAGACACAAAGAATTTTCCTTGGGGAAACCATAAAGGAGAAAACCCTACAACTTCCTCAGAGATAGAATGAGCACCAATGGTAGCAGTAAAACCCGAAAACAAAAAAGATGATCTCTACAGCTTGTTCTCTCTCCCACACTTGAGAGATGTTCTCTTCTCTCACTCATGCGCCCCAATGAGTGAGTGTGTATGATAAATAGAGAGACTCGCTCTCTATTTATATTCTTTCATTCACTTAGTGTTCACTTCAACATGTCGGCCCCACTTTACAATTACTTACTGGAGCCGACATCTCTAGGAGAGTCCAATAACCATAGTGCCCCACAACTGTGGGAACTTTTCCCTCTGATCAACATGTAGGATTAACCTTGACACAATTGTGGGGACTATTTCCCCAACTTAGAATGGAGGGTTAACCTCAATGAATTTACATGACTTGTTTACATTATTGAATCTCCCAATTGGAACATCAGGGTATGACATGACACGATTACATTATATATACTTCCCGGAATAAACATTAGGGTACAATACATAAGATATACAAGTGAATACATTCTGAAGTTACAAATACATCAACACTACCTCTTAACTAGGAAGGAATTCTGTCGACACAATTTATCAATGCAAGTCTTCTTATCTGTATCATCTGGATCATCATCAAGTCATCTTCAAGTCATCTTCATCGTCAAGTCATCTTCATTTTCAATTCATCTTCATCAAGTATGGATGATCACTGGATCATCATCGAGTCTGGATCATCACTGGATCATCATCAAGTCTAGATCATTAGTTAATCTAGATCATCATCAAAGCTAAATCATCACTGAATCATCATCATCATTACTACTTCTGTTATCTCAATCAAATGGTGCTATCTATTCATTCTTCTCGTCATAGGAAGTCCTACAGAGCCAACCCTTTTCATGCTAGATGCACATCTACAAGGCCAGTCCTTTTTCATATTGGATGTATCATCACAGAGCTAGTCCTTTTTCATACTAGATGTGGCATCTACACAGAGCTAGTTCTTTTTCATACTAGATGTGTCATCATAGAGCTAGTCCTTTTTCATACTAGATGTCGCATCTACATAGAGCCAGTCCTTTTTCATGCTAGATGTGTTATCACAGAGATAGTCCTTTTTCATATTAGATATGGCATCTACACAGAGCTAGTCCTTTTTCATACTAGATGTGTCATCATAGAGCTAGTCCTTTTTCATGCTAGATGTGGCATCTACACAGAGCCAGTCCTTTTTCATACTAGATGTGTCATCACAAAGCTAGTCCTTTTTCATACTAGATGTGGGATCTACACAGAGCTAGTCCTTTTTAATACTAGATGTGTCTTCACAAAGCCAACCCTTTTTCATGTTGGATGTAGGATCTACATAGAGCTAGTCCTTTTTCATACTAGATGTGTCTTCACAGAGCCATCCATTTTTCATGCTGGATGTGGGATCTACACAGAGCTAATCCTTTTTCATACTAGATGTGTCTTCACAGAGCCAACCCTTTTTCATGTTGGATGTTGCATCTACACAGAGCTAGTTCTTTTTCATACTAGATGTGTCTTCACAGAGCCATCCCTTTTCATGTTGGATGTGGGATCTACACAGAGCTAGTCCTTTTTCATACTAGATGTGTCTTCACAAAGCCATCCCTTTTTCATGCTGGATGTGGGATCTACATAGAGCTAGTCCTTTTTCATACTAGACTCTGTCTTCACAAAACCATCCCTTTTTCATACTAGATGTGGCATCATCACATATATCTGAGAATGGAAGGAACCAATCCTCTCACCATGTCACAGCTCTTACATCTAACCATGGAAGGAACCAATCCCCTCACCATGTCAGAAAGGAACAACACTTATATCTGACCATGGAAGGAACCAATCCTCTCACCATGTCAGAAAGGCATAGCACTTATATCTAACCATGGAAGGAACCAATCCTCTCACCATGTCAGAAGGGCTCATGAAATCATCACTTCCCTTTGGAAGGAACCTCGATCTGGAGAACACCAAGGTTCTCCCTGAAGTACTCAAACTTCACTCTGGCCATTTCTAGCATAGAATCACATCAGGGCTGATTACGTCCAAGGATAACCTGCAAGGCTTCTCCAGGACCGATTACATCCGAGGACAACCTACAGGACCATTTATGTCTGAGTGACCTACGAGCTTCACCATGATTTATGTTCAGACAACCTGTCTTACTAGTTATGCTAGAACTCCCTCTTTCAAGAGATCTCGATCTGGATCACAAACTGGAGCTTCACTGCTCCTCTTTGCATCATACCAAAATGCAAGTCAGATCAATCAAATCAAATAGTAGTTTTCAAAAGAAACATACTACCTCCCAAATCGCAAGTGGCAACATCTTTTACCTCGGCTATACTCATTGGCATGCAGGACTCCATCATGTCAAAGCAAGAGATCACACCTAATCTCATACTGAAGTAGCACCTCGAAGTGCTCTTCCTATCAATGGCACTGCCTGCCCAATACGAATCCACATAACCCTCTAGGTTAATATTTTGATTGATATCATACTTGAGCCCATACTCAACTCTACCCTTCAGGTACCTCACTGCATGCTTTGCAACCATCAGGTGAACATGTCTCAATGTGTTCACAGAAAAGCAAATATCTAGTCTCGTATTTGTCAGGTACATCAAGGAACAAATCATCTGATGATACATCATGGCATCAACCAACTCTGATGAAGCAACACTCAATAGCTTCAGGTTTGATTCCATGGGTGTGGTCATGGCCTTGCGATCCATCATCCTGAACCTCTTCAGGATCTCTACTGCATGCTTCCCTTGTCCCAGGGATATTCTACCACACCTCCATGCCATCATATCCAAGTCCTTCATCTCGAACTTGACAGCAAGTCTCCTTCTTGCAACTTTAATGAGTTCCTCTTTTCTGTCAGGAACAAGTCATTGACATATAACAGGAGCATCACTGGTCTTTTGTATTCAACCTTGAAGCAAAGGTTGGAATCTGCTTTACTCTCAGTAAATCCAAGAGTCATCAGTAATCTTTCCATCCTATTGTACCATGTCAAACCTCAGGATCTTCTGTAGTCACTCCCTCTGAAGAGAAGCATCATTATCCCTTTGTCTTTCATACTCTATGCACTGAAACATTATGTACTGGAGTGACAAGTAGCTTCCTCTGCTACTAATATTCTATGTATCCATCTAGGATCACTGGATACCAAGATCCTCTATCTTGAACTTTTTCAAAAGTTCTTCTCGCACCTATCTGTGAGCTTGTCATATTTTTCAAGCTCCTCATGTATGTATTATCCCATGGGTGTCTTCTGAGCTCGTACAAGGACTTCTTTTCTTGAGAAGCCTCGTGCTATGAATATTACCTTGTATCCCACGATGTTTCCATCTACTGCATGATGGAACTATGAACTTCCCTTTACGTATCGATACTGCATCCTAGACATCATTCTTCTTGAACTAGTCTTCCCTTTCTTCTTGGTTACTTATTCATAGCTGGAAGGTTCTACATCAATGATGTCACTGCATTCATCATATTATTCTTCATATTGAATAGTGGTCACTTGTTCTTTGGAACAAGTCTCATCCTTCTTTGCTTGTAGATGATTTTACGTGATCTTTCCTACAAGTCAAATGCATTAGTTGTATGGTTAGAAAAATTTCATAAGGTATATTCATAATGAAAGATTTTGTTTCATCAATATATATGATTATGCAACTATTTTAGCCAATACAACATTCATCCATATCTCATGGAAACTTTTCTAGATGCCTTCCATCTCTACCAAGACATCATTGATATTATGCACTAATCCAATATATCAGCAAAGAGGTTTCATTCTAGATAAGTAGCAATGGAGAGTTGTATAGCACCATGAGATACTTACCCATTACATTCATATTAGTAGTATATTGTCATTAATGCAAACATTCTATCATGCATAATACATTAACTGAATATAGACAAATGCATAACAAAACAATATCTTGAAATGACAATTGAATACTTATCTTTATTTATTTCGTGGGTAGATTCCTTCTTGATCCTTCAGCTTCATCATCTTCTCTATTCATAATAGCATCATTTCTTAGCCAAATGCTAAGATGGATAAGAGGTTCTTCTTTAGATAGTGAGAGCTTGATCTTCAGTTGCTCCCATCTTCTATTCTCTTATCATGAGTTGAGCTTCTTCTTCTTGTGTGTGCTCTTCCTAGAGTCTGCTAAAAGTAATCACTTCCTTCTGGCACACATTCCTTGCATGAATGAATCCCATGATCCTAGGAGGCCATTCAAGGTAGCTATCATCACTTCTTCTTCTATTGTTACAAGTTGTTCTTTGATTTGAGAGACCCTTGTGAAGTATGAATGCATGGTCTCTACATTCTGGTTCTTCACATTCTTCAATTGGTTTCTTAAGGTCATATTCTGATTTATGTTCTTCCCTTCAAATAGATTGGTCAAGCAATCAAGCATCTATTTCGGTGTCTCTAGGGAATACACTTATGGTACAAGTTGATCCGTGACTGAATCAACAATGATCTTCTTGGCCTTGACCAAGTTCTTTTGGTGTAAGGATTTTAAGCCTCATCTCTCCCTGGAACTGGAACCTCTCTACTTGTGTAGGTGTCTAATTCATTTTTTTCAGAGAGATCATATACTTCCATGCTTGAAGTTTTCAAATTCACCAAGATTATCATCAAGTTGATGTGATAGATCACTTTGAAATGACAACCTCAAACGAAAATAGCAAAAGATTAGATCTTGCCGATTTGAGGTGTCTGTCCTAATTTCGGAGTTGGCTGATCTAGGGTTTGTGTGACAAACCCTAATTTTCAAAAATTGGAATCTTTCAGATATAATTGGATAGAAAGATATACCTCTTCAAATTGATCTGTCCAATGTACTCCTTTTCTGAAAACAGTGGAGGGAAGCTCCCAGAACAGAAAGCCCTAGTTTACCAATTTCTTCTGCAGAAATGCCAGCTACTGTTTTTTTGGTATCCCATAAATTACTGCTCCTCTATGTCTAAAACTTCACAATAAGGTGTCCTCACCTATCCCTATTTCTACACCATAGGTTTCATCAGAATAGGTTTCACCAATTGGGACTTATCATCGTTTTCTCAAGGTGACCTGTTTCAGGACTGTTCAGAATAGCAAAGTTGTATGGACTTCCATGTATCACTGTTTCATATTCTAGGTATGAAAATAGGACCAAAAAAGTACAGTATATTCCCTTTTTGGAACATCTTCATAAATTTCATTTGGAGCTTTGCAGCCCGCGATATAGAAATTATCCCCAGGTGTCCTCTATAGGGATGAATCCTGGAAGAGGCTGGAACCCTAACTTGGAGAGATCATATCTCCTAGCATATAGCGAATATGAGGCTGAATTTTGGATACAGTGTACATCCAGATTTTATCTTGGTCTTGTGAATGTTTCAGATCCTGATCCTTCACCAAATACAATATATAGAAAATGTACCAAAACTTATCAGTTTTAGTATTTTAGGTTTTTTTAGCTCGGGGTCATACTAGGGTTTGACTTTCCTGGAGTTTCACCCAACCAAAAATATCCACCCAAGTCTCCAAACTTAGATTTTGATGAGGAGAGAAATCCTCTACCGGGCTCACTCAAAAATTCCTCTTCTGTAGAAAGCCCTAATTTCCCGCACCGAAAACTGAAAATGATCGAAATTGAATTCCGCTTCAATAGAAAGATGCACCCTTCAATGGAGAGTCAGCCTAGCATAATTTTGCTGATGGATTATGGAGATATACCTAAAAAGTAAGAATCCATAGCTTCTATATATGCACAATGTATTCTTCTCAAGTTAGCTCTGATACCATGTTATATTTTTATCATTTAAGCAATATGATCTTAGGATCTTATCTGAGAGAATAACATGCACATCAATAAACACAGGAGACAAGAGACACAAAGAATTTTCCTCAGGGAAACCATAAAGGAGAAAACCCCACAACTTCCTCAGAGATAGAATGAGCACCAATGGTAGTAGTAAAACCTGAAAACAGAAAAGATGATCTCCATAGCTTGTTCTCTCTCTCTCTCACTTGAGAGAGCTTCTCTTCTCTCACTCATGTGCCCCAATGAGTGAGTGTATATAATAAATAGAGAGACTCACTCTGTATTTATATTCTTTCATTCACTTAATTTCCACTTCAACATGTCGGTCCCACTTAACAATCACTTACTAGAGTGGACATCTCTAAGAGAGTCTAATAACCGTAGTGCCCCACAGCTGTGGGGATTTTTCCCTCCAATCAACATGGAGGGTTAACCTTGACACAATTGTGGGGACTATTGCCCCAACTTACAATGGAGGGTTAACCTCAATGACTTTACATGACTTGTTTAAATTATTGAATCTCCTGATCGGAACATCGGGGTATGACATGACACAATTACATTATAGATACTTCCCGAAATAAAAATCAGGGTATAATACATAAGATATACAAGTGAATACATTCTGAAGTTACAAATACATCAACAGATAACCGTGGCCTCCACTGTCTTTAAAATACTAATGTTTCCTCATGATGGAAAGATCGTGATTGTCGACCAGTTGACTTACTACAATCCGCAAGGGCCGGCCACACTGGAACATGTCATTCCTACCATTGATATTTCCCTTGACAGCATGTCCATCCCTTCCTTATATGTTGTGGGCTCGAGATTATTTTCCAACACTCCTATGGTGGAAATCTTCCCATATTTACCACCTCACCCTACGCTGACTAACAAAGCAGATTTGTGTACTTATTATCGGGGTTCATTCCCGATCAACATGATTCCCTTCTTGTTTCCACCATCTGGTATCGTGTGAAATCCTATCATGGCTACTCTTAATTTACCTAATTTTATGTTGGGAATTCATGTGTGGTACCTTGAACCACCTACCCCACCTCTGATGCCCCAGGTTATGTTGACTCCCGTCCAACCTATTGAAATGGAGTCATGCCCTCCTCCTAGCCTGTTGGCTGTGATGGGCAGACCCGGGTTTACTATACTCAACCAACAACACCCCTAGCTCACTGGCCCTTTCGGAGACAGACCGCAAAGTGTCCTGAATTCTCACCCGAAGTGATTCTAATGGGTTGGCCAAGGAATCAAGCGTCTTGGACCAGGTTCTGTTGCAATCCTACTTGTGACTAACAGCTCTTCTAGCTACGAGGTCTCTTTCTCTGCGCGCCGCGTGACCTTCTGCTCGCATCGCGCGATCTCCTCATCTCGAAGCTATTCTAGCCGTGAGATATTCCCTTATACCGTTGTGCGGTCCCTTTCTATGTCACGTACTTTCCCTGACTCGCGATATCTCCATCCTTATCGCATCGCCACGCACCATGTGACATGCAGCTCCTGCCCAACACTAAGTCCTCAACCTACGGTATCGCGCACCGCAACTCCTTTGTCGATGCGGTATCACCTCTCTGTGATATCCTACCTCCGCAGTTTAGTGCGCTTAGCGTTGCTCGTGTCGACATGCAAGAGTTAACATACAAGGCTATTCAATACTCTGACTAGTGACTGTTTCATGCAAAGCATAAATGAACCACATACAACATGCCAAAGACTTCGACTTATGTTTATCCTTCTATGTTACTGTGAACTGATTAACACCTTCATTCATTAAACTGTAAACAAAGTCCATGAAATGACTGAGAAATGCATAAGTACACATAACACATAAACCAATCACATAACACTTGATTTTAACGTGGTTCACCTCCAGGATGGAAGTTACGTCCATAGAACTGTGTTTTTATTATAGCTCGGGGGAAGGTAAAACACAGTTCTGCTGCACTGCATATGTAGCTCAAGAAATTCTCTCTTAGATCTCTTTTCTTCTCTATATTGCTCTCCTACAATATACTCTTCCCTCTCTGTCGATCCCTGTGGATCGTTACATGCATACTCTATAAGCTAGCTACTAGTTATAGTAAGATTGCTACCGCTAATAATAGAACCAGAGCTCGACTCTATTACAATACAAGATAACTGTGACTAACAAAATCAATGGCTAACTATATGTTATCCAACTAGCTGGATGGCCTAAAATGTCCAAAATGCCAACCTTTTACAATACAAAATATATCCCTTTATAGGCAGCCCGAGGGTCTTGCCATTACAACACTGTGGGCCTGTCCCAACAGTAACCCAAACCCTAACAAGTGACAGTCGGCCATATCTGTACTTGAGGTAGCCGCTTTCCATCACACCACAGCTCTCTGCAGTCTTCCATGCTTCCCGGCACTGATCATGGGTACTGTGCACCGCTTCACTTTTCTGTCCTTCGTCTTCAATGCTTCAGCCTCGTTGCTCCTTCTCCTTTATGAGGGTTGCTGAGCCCTCCTGTCTTCCGCCGCTGCCTTCAATGCAGTGGGTGAGCTCTCTCTTCTTGGCCGCTCAGGTACCGTTGCCTTTCTTGACTTCTCTATATTAAAAGTCATGGTTTCCGGCTCTGCTATGCAACTGGAAATGTGCTAAAACGTCGTAGCTCTGTCTTATCTTCTTTCTGCCAAAACTTATCTCTCCGCTAAACTAGTAGCTTCTTCTGTAGCTGCAGGACCCTTCTCCAACATGGCCCATTGAACATGCCTTTCGTTCCCAAAACTACCCCTCCTCTCCCAAAGAAGGCTGGGAGCAAGGGCACCAAAGTAATAGTCGAGCCTCATCTGACCCCACCTTGCACTTTGTGCAATATCCAAGGTCATGCAATGCAAAATTGTCTAGATATACCTATCCTTTGCACACACATAGATGCTATGGATACAACTGATGGTACTCCTAGTAGTCATCATCCCAGATCCACCAATAGTCAAGAAAAAATCATTGAGGACCAACCATCCTTGCACAATTTGTGGCTTGTATTGCCACTATTCTCATCATTGCCCAGACTTGTCCGAGTATCGATTAGTCCTTCGCAACCTTCACAAACACTCTCGTGAGTTCAAAATCAATGTCATCGAGGAAATCCACCCTCGGTATTCTTCCTCAGACACAACCAACACCATTTACAGGATCTCTACTTCCAGTAGTACTTTCCTATCCTCGACCCTGGAAGATCCACCTGATCTATCCCGACACCACTTTTGCGACGACGAAGAGATCATCAAAACCACCACCAGTTTTACCCCATTACACTTATCCCATGGTGTGGATTCATTTCTTCCCATTGAATGTCAGCTTCCTCCCCCATGTACTTTGCACCAACTGCAGAGTTTCTAAGGCAAGGCCAATTTCCTTGGTCGGAGGTCCTATGCCTGAGTCACTCAGCATGCAACACTTGGGGCATAGTTTTTATTTTCGTTTTAGATCATTTTTACTACAAGTCGATTACCCCCTCCAATAGTTGCTCCATGTCTAGTTGCAATGAGTCCATTATAGAACTTCGTCGCATCATTTGCACATGACCAGGTAGATATAATCCCTGCCCCTATGTCGTTGGTAGCCAACTGGAGGGTGCGGTCCCACGTCTGCACATGTGCACAATATGTTGCATGTATGATATAGCTACCACTATGCTAGCATACCATCATGTCCCAAGACCTTCCCTAGAGTTCGTTGCCTCTCCATATTTCCCTGGTATTCCATTCCCATGTATGGATCATCCTCTACAAGGATAGGAAGCTGCCACCATTGTGCAAAAATCTCTTGAGTCGAGAAACGATCTTCTATACTACCTCCCTCCTTACCAATTCTTCGGGCCATTTCCCAGAGTCACGTCAATTTTTCATACCACCACGCAAATCACACCTTATACATTGAGCTAGCTCCGTACCCATAGGCCTCCATTTGGTCTAGTTTTTACCCGTGCACCATTGCACCAGGGGTAGCATCACTAGCTGCTAGTCAGAGTCATTTAAAGTCCATTTTAGATGCAGTTCACACCACTAGGTTCGGTTCTTTGTCTTCTTTATTTTTATAATACCTTTGTCTCGTTCTCTCTCTATGATTTTTTGGGCCATTTCTCAGAATTCACCCTGATCTGCATGCCATCACGTGAATCTTACCTTGTATGTATTGGCATGTTCACAAGACACTCACTCCATCCATACTACATAGTTGACCATTTTTTACCACCATCCAGTGTCCTACAAGAAGGCCCCACTTGTGTTATGCATTTATCCCTATTAGCCATGTTCACAACATAACCTCTTTCCATACATCAACACTTCCCCCTTGCTTGATTTACCATTACAGAGTTTCAATTAAGCTCTTTTCTTACTCCTAAAGAATTAAAATATCGTCAAGCATGCTTGCTTCCTTTCACGCTCGTAAAAATATTTGAAAGGGCATGTATGTAGCCTCGTTTATCTCCTTTTTTCAAACTATGTAGACTATCATAAGAAAATGACCACCTTGGAACATTCATGCCAGAAACGTTTACCTTTCCATCCTTTTATGTTTTCTTGGACATTGGGACCAAACTTTATGAAAAAACTCATCACGGGTTGTCTTTACGCTCTTTTTCATCCTTCTCATCAAGAAATGATTGTTGAGCAAGCTTGGTTTCATTCATGATCGTAAAAGTATTTGAATGATCATCCAGTCAGTATAGGTTTATCCTTTTTTGGCTTGATTGGAATACCAACGGTAAAGAAATATTCCATCCCCAAAGGTTGGGATAGCTCTCCTGCACATAGTTTTATCCCTTTTCAGACTCAAGAGACTACATACGAAAAAGAGACCACACTGGAGTCTTATTCCTATTTTCAGACTCTCTAAAAATGAAAACACCATCGAGCATTTACTTTCTCGGGCTCGCTAAAAATCCACGAGATCGTGTCACAACGGTGTTTTTCAGCTCCACCCCATATATTATAGTGCGGTATCTTTCTCCCTTTGAGTCTCCTTTGTTCATATTATTCTGTGGTGAGTCTTCCTTGGATTCCGTGGATATCACTAGTTCAATTACCTCCCTCAGTATTTCCCATTTGCAGTTATTTTCCCGATATTACAACTATGATCCCTCTGCCACAAGTCAGTTTCATTTTCTTCCAGGTCAGCCCTGCTGTCATTACTTTGAACAATGGAAGTTTGAGTCCCTTGTACTCCTTTACCCTATTGCTTATTCAATGTGTCAGTCCCCAGATTGTCCCACATCTTTGGTTATCCCCCGCATGCTTCTCGTCAAGGAAACATTATTTCCTTGATTCATTGCAGGTCTCCCTTTGTCAACATCAACACATCTATTCCAGAGGATAGACCCAGAGGTCCATGTATCCTGGTTTCATTCACCTTATTGATGAGTTCCTTGGACTACTTGAGAGGAGTCATTAGTGTCTCTTGGGGTGGTTGTGTCTCATGTACTCGACGTCAGCTACATAAACTCACCATTGAGATTCATACAGGGTAATTGTTTATTTATTATTTGGAATAAGACCCTGGTTGTCACTTGACTCTAGCGCATTGGTGAGTCTATTATGGGACCCAGACAGTTTCATGTCCCTTGTGATTTCTGGGTTGCGTTGGAAATGTTGTTCAGAATCCCCTAGTATAGTGCTTTCATATATCTCTAGTAATTGATGTGGCATATAGTACGTTGTTTATATATTGATCGACTCCCATATTTTTTAGCCCTGATCCCATTTTTTATTCTTTTGACATTGTTATGAGCATGGGCATGCTCGCCTCATCCATATAGTACATGTCATGTATTATATGTATCTCACCCATTGTTGGGAACCATTAATAAAAAACCAAAAGCCACCTTGGTTCGAACGAGGAAGCACCGCTTCTCCATAGGTATCTCCATTCTCTCCACTATTCCCATGATCCTATGATGGCTTTCGGCCATACGATAAGTTCCTTCCCTCACACATCAAGGGGAAATCTATTAACGCAAAAAATTTCTCACCTAGATCTACATGGTCTAAACCACATAAATACATCATTTTCCTACCATATTTCCCTTAGTTTTGACCTTCACAACTATGGTTTACCCTCATTCTCTCCCAAAAATGGCCAAAAAATCCACAAAAGGGCTAAAAACCCAAAAAAGGCTAAAAACCCTAAATAGGGCTTAAAACCCTAAATAGCATTCCAAAACCCTAAAAGAGAGAAAACACCAAAAAACCTAAAAACATATTATAAAAACAATGTGACGGTCTCTATCAAAAGATTCTTATCCCTTTTTTCCATTATTTTATTCAATGAGTAAAGTGAGACACCTTTTGCTCTCAAAGTATTCACACCCCACTTTTTGCCATAATCTCATTTTCCTACCATTCCCACACAGTACATTGGAATATTCTCTGTACCCACCTAGAGAACCAACCTGTGGAGAGGTGGACCATTTTTGAGATGGGCACGGTGACCCATTTTCATTAGAAAGAAGGTATAACTTTAATGTATTTTCTTTTATTTAGTTTAGCCATAAATATTTATTTGATTTATTATTACTGATATTGTTTATTGTTTTAGATATTTTTCATGAACTCTACCTTAATGTCGCATTGACGTAAGGCTGGTGCTTTTGCTCATAGAAGGGGCGAAAACCCCACTACAATCATCACAACAAAAGACAAAAGGAATTCAGAAGAGACCCTTCCAACATTCATTGCTACACTTGTTATGAGAAGGGACACTACTCTAGGCTCATTTAACAAGAATTCAAATAAGAAAATACACCATGCTCACACAGCTGAAGATGATGAACCAACTAATAAAAGATTCAGAGAAGAAAATAAAGATTCCTCAAGTGATGAGGAATATGAATTCTACTGGTGAAGACAAATATCATACTCTTATCCATTTCAGTATTTGGATAAGAATGAATGCAATTAGTGACACTTAGAAATGGTATGCAAGTTCCCATAATCAGATGATAAAGTAGAAGGCTCAAGTTATTCTTGCAAGGACATAAGGATCAAGGAGTCTACCAAAAAAACAAAGATAAGTATTTGAATTATTGTTTCCTATATATCTAGTTTCTTAAATTGCATTGTTTAGTTGTTTACATATCTATATACAATGAAATGTATTATGAATGATAGAATGTTTGCATAAATGGAAAATATACTACTAATATGCATGTGATGAGTAAGTGGCCTATGGTTCTATACAATATTCCATTTCTACTTATCTATAATGAAACCTCTTTGTTGACATATTGGGATTAGTGCACAATCTCAATAATGTTATGGTAGAGATGGAAGGAATCTACAAATTTTATATGTGTATACAGGATATGGATGAATGTTGTAATGGATAAAATAGTTGCATGATTATATCTGTATACATAAGAATTTTTCATTATGAACATGTCTTATGAAATTTTTCTAACCATAAAACTTATTGATTAGACTTATAGGAAATATTGTGTACAATAGCCTACAAGAAAAGAAGGATGAGACTTGTTCTGAAGAACAAGTGATGACAATTCAGTTATAAATTCACTCCAATAAACATACATGAAGATGAAATTGAAACTCCTAGGGTCAGAGACACCATGGTGAAGAAAGAGATTCAGAAGAATATTGACAACCAAAGTTGTATTAAGCTAACAAAGAACCTAGTGTTTCATGATAAGTTAAAGAATATAGAAATAAAGTATCATTACATTCAGGATATGGTGTAGAGAGGAATCATGAAGATCCAGTATGTTCCTATAGAGGAACAAGTTGTGGATGTTTAAGAAAAGAATAATGAGCCCCAATGGTTTTTCCAATGTATAGAGATATTGGTCGTATATTCGTGGGTAGATCCCAATATGGTTGGTGACATCATTGAGGGTGGATCCCACTATGACTGGTCGTATCACTAAGGGTAGATGCCAACATGATTGGTGGCATCCTCAGAATGAAAATCCTAAGAAGTTTGGTCATATCTTCAAATAGGAAGATCCCAACGAGATGCAGTCATGAGGACAAGAACACTCTCTTGTTGAGAGTGGTCATAGTTGTTTCTAGTTGAGGATGGTCCTATGGATGATAGTACTCTTGTATGGAGAGTGGTCCTGCATTCATTTTTAGCATGGTCCTACGGACAAGAAAACTCTCTTGTTAAGAGTAGTCCTAGAACTTACTGACTGAGGATGGTCCTACAAACGATATTATTCTCATATGGAGAGTGGTCATGCATTCATTTACAGATGAGATCTATATTAATTTGTAGATTCAAGTATCCTACTTGAGGATGGTACCACAGACAAGAACACTCTCTCATTGAGAGTGGTCCTAGCAATTCCTGGTTGAGGATGGTCCTACAAATGATAGTACTCTCATGGAGAGTGGTCCTGCATTCAATTGTGAATGAGTTCCCACATTCAATTGTAGATGGTGATGTTCCAGCATTTGTTTATGTTGTGGGTGATTCAGGTCAGTATTTATATATTGATGATAGTGTTGATTATGCTTGAGATTATGCCAAAAATGATGATGCTCGAGATGATTCCAGAGATGATGATGCTCAATATGATGCCAGAGATGATGATGCTCGAGATGATACTAGAGATGATGATGCTCGATAGGTTACCAGAGATGATGATGCTCGAGATGATACTAGATGATAGAGATGTCTATGATTATGGTGTTCCACAGATGATGATTATTTTGATGTAGTTGTGAAAACCTCCTATGACATATAGATTCACTAGTTAGTTGTAGAAATGTATTATTGTAGAATACCTTCCTTGTTAAGAGGGAGTGCGAAATAAATGTAACTACGGAAGATATTCTATTCTGTATTATTATTGTTATTACCCCTTTAGAAGATGTTGTTCCTCCGATTAGGGATGTCATTGATGTATTTGATCATGTAAAGTCTTGAGGTAAAACCTTCATTGTAAATCGGGTCAATAGTACCCACAAAAGTATTATTGAAATGTATTTTTGAGTCTTACAAGGAAATGCAGCCTTGGAAACAAGGATAAGTCAGCCTAGTTAGGTTATTAGGACTCTCAGCTGATCAGTATAAATAGGAGAGGTGCCTCCCTCATTTGTACACACTCAGAACTCAAGAGTTGCACTATATATATAAGGAGCGGTCCACCTCAGAGAGAGGAAGTAGTCCATTATTATTCTTGGTGTCTTATAATTCTTATTCTTTGGGTCTTACATTGTACTTGGTTGAATTATATATCGAGGAATATTTGTTGGGTTTTCTCCCCCATTAGGGTTTCCCAAGATAAATCTCTTTGTTATTTTGAGTGGTTGTGCTCGTATTTCTTTCAATGATCCTTTTGTATATGGTTATGATGTTATGATGCTAAGTGATTTTAGATCTTGTATAATCATTTAAATATTAACATACCAAACCTAAACATTGATCATGAAGGAACATGTAAATTATGTAACATTTGATGAAGATACAACTCTTAATAAATCGATAAACTGCAACTTAAAAAAACATATGAATAAGTTGTAGCTCCTAGAGCTGCAGAACCAATGAAAGAAGTTGCGCCTTGTTCTGATGATGAGATTTCATAAGAACGTGATATGGTGGAGCCCCAAGAACCTCCCCACATGAATATATCCCACAAGAGAAATTCATCTTGGGCTCATGATATTATTCAAGAAGAATAAAGGTATGGTGCTCCAGAAGGCTCCACAAGGCAGAGTAAGAAGCCAAATCCATTTCCTAGTTATGTGGCTTCGATGTATGATCTTGTAGAAAAAGAACCTTATTGTTTTGAAGTAGTTGTTCAAAACAAAGAATGGGTAGAATCCATGATAGAAGAATACCAATCCATAATGAATAATGATGTATGGGAAGTAGTTCCAAAATCATAAGGTAAAAGTGTGGTATCTTGGCAAATGGATCTACAAGATAAAACACACATTTGATGGAAGTATCAAGAAGTACAAAGCCATATTTGTGGCTTATGGTTTCTCTCAAAAGGAAGGAATTGATTATGAAGAGACATTTTCTCCTATAGAAAGGTACACTTCTATCAAAACTATCATGGCACTTATGGCCAAGATGAGATGGAAGTTATACCAGATTGATGTGAAAACAACCTTCCTAAATTGTGTTGTTGAAGAAGAAGTGTACATAGAAAAAACATAAGGTTTTGCAGTCCAAGACAGAAGTACACATGTATGTAAACTGAAGAAGGCTTTGTATGGATTGAAGAAATCTCCAAGAGCTTGGTATGGAAGAATCAATAGTTTTCTGACAAGCTTGGGCTTTACCAAAAGTAAGGTTGATCATAAAGTTTACTTCAAGGGTATGGATGATGAACCTATCATATTGTTGTTGTATGTGGATGATTTATTTCTTACATGTAATGAGAATCAAATATCAGAGTTTAATAAGAAGCTCACTACAGAATTCGAGATGAAAGACCTTGTCTTCATGCATTATTTTCTAGGTCTTGAAGTATGGCAGAGCACAGAAGGAATCTTCATTAACCAAGGGAAGTATGCAATGGAAATCCTAAAAAGGTTTGACATGTTGTAATGTAAATCCATGGCCACGCCCATTGATACACACTTGAAGTTGATGGTTGATGCTTCATCGGCATTAGTGGATATGACACTATATAGATAAAACATTGGTTCATTAATGTATCTGATGAATACCCAACCATACAAATGCTTTGCTATGAAAAATTTGATTCACTATCTAGTTGAGCCCACACATATTCACCTGGTAGTTGCAAAGGATGTGATGAGGTACCTAAAAGGCACAATAGACTATGGTCTCATTTACACTCGAGATCGTGACTTCAAACTGTATGATTATAAAAATTCATATTGGGAAGGAAGTGTCTCAGATAGAAACAACACTTTAGGCAGATGTTTCTGTCTAGGGTCATCCATGATCTCATGGATAAGAAGGAAGTAGTCTAGTGTTCTCTCAACACTGCTAAAGTAGAATATATTGCAACTTGTCCCGCTAGTTGTGAATCCAAATGGATTTGGAAGTTATTGTCAAATTAGTTCGATTTGGATATGGATTCTACCATGATTATATGTGATATCCAAAGCTGCATGAAGATGATAGAGAACCTCATGTTCCATGATAATACGAAGAACATATAAATACGGTACTACTACATTCGTGGCATGCTGCATAAGGGAGCCATAAAGCCCCAATATGTGAGCACGGATGAGCAGGTTGCATACATGTTAACTAAGCCTCTGTCTCATATGAAGTTTGAACACTTCTGAGACAACCTTGGTGTTGTATGTAAGTACTTACCTTAAAAGGGGGAGTAGTATCGGATACTATGGTACCCTGATCACAACAAGTATCTTAGTTGGGATTGATCATCCTTAGAATTGATCCTGTAATTCTTAAAGGAAGGATCGTCTTAAATTTTGACCTTGGTGGACTTGATCCCGTAATTATGAACAGAAGGATTGTCTAATATGTTGGGACTAATCATCCTTAGACTTGATCCTGTAGTTCCAAAAGGAAGGATCATCTTAGATGTTGTGAGTGGACTTGACCCTGTAGTTATGAAAGGAAGGATCATCCAATATGTTGGAACTAATCATCCTCAGACTTGATCTCATAATTCTAAAAGGAAGGATCGTCTTAAATTTTGTTAGTGGACTTGATCCTATAATTGCTAACTGGTGGTTACAATCAGTTCAACCAGTCAGTTAAGGTGCCTCCTCTCATTAAATATATTATTTAATGATTATTTAATATTATTTAATGATTATTTAATATTATTTAATGATCTGGAGTCAACGAGGCACCTCCACCAACTTCTGATGATCAGTTCATCTTCAGTTAACCTCATCGGTGTTCATTGAAGTCATGGAGCACTAGCACTTGATGGTTGGCTTGCTATGACATGTGTTTGATCTCCTTCAGTTGAGGTTCAGTCATTTATTGCACTTCGACTTCAGTTAGGGTTTGGTGAGTCAATTAGGGTTTTGGTCAAGTGGTTAACTGAGTGTGATTGAATGGCTAAGAGTCAGTTAAGCTAAACTCACTCACTGAATTCGAATTGTCTCATTAGGTATTCAAATTCTTCATGGACTCAAGCTATTGCTTGACATTGGTATTGTAACCATTCATTGTTTATTGAATATACAAAGAGGAAACCAATTTCGGTTTCGATTAACACCATTTCATGAGCATTTGTTGATTATTCTTTCATGAGATTGATTCTTAGTTCCTAGATCATGTGCAAGAATTAATAGGGTATCAGAGCATATGGTGGGACGAAGATCTATCTCTCAAAAACAATCTTTTTGACAGATTTCTCCATGAAAAGTGAGCAATAGCTCAAAAATCCACCACTGCACCAGAATCCAAGGCTTACCACTCAATATCCCAAGTAAAGAACTTGTTGATCAAGCTTGCTTGATTGAATATGCTGGGTGTGATGAAAGCCTAAAATGTGCAGGTTGTCTGACCTTACGGTGCCCTTTTTGTTTTGATTTGTAGGTCTTAACAGGTACAACTTCGAATGGACTCATCAATCCCTCTTCTCACCCCATTCACAAGCTATTCGAAATGGAAGTTGAAGATGATTGCATCTCTAAAGAGACGAGGTCTCTATGAGGTGTCTATTGGACTTGGAAAAGAGTCTTATGAGAATGAGAATGACTGGCTAAATGACAGTGATAGATATATTGGAGCAATATGTCTGGCCCTTTCTCCTAGCTTGTACTACCTTATTCTTGGTTCTGTTGAATACCCATAGGAAGTCTGGACAATATTGGACAAAACCTTTGGCAAGTACAATGAGGATCATAATAGTAATTTGGAGATCACAGCCAGCACCACAAGAGTTATTCACTCAAAATGCTCAGCCTCTACTCTCTCTGATGAAGTTGTTCAAGATGAAGATGAAGCAGAATCTTCTACACATTCAATTCAAATTGAAGAAAGTCTCCATGAAGTGACTTCTTCTCCTGATGCTCCGGAAGTTCATGAGATCTATGATATCTCATCTTCTCATATTTCTGAAACAAAAGAAGACATTTGAATCTCTGATATTGAATAAAAACACTGCTGCACTTCCATGCAAACATTCACCGGTGATTTTCCTTTGAATTCTGTGCAAAATTTACCAGTAATTGCTTCCGAAAGTGAAGAGAAATTTGATTTTTCTCCCTCTAATGTTTCTTCTGGTGTGAAAATATGTAAAAAATTAGATATTTTGGAAGAAATATCAGATTATAAGAGTGACACATTCGCTCCCCGTGATCTAGATCTTCCAGCAAATTCCTGCAGGATTGCATGCACCAAAATTCAGAATTTTGAAGAAGAAGAAAACAGTGCATCTACCGTCTTGGTTGACCATAATTTTGGATCTGATATGATATTTCTTGGTTCAAAATTTCAGGTTCATAAACCTTTAGTACTACTTGTAGCTATTCTCATCAACGGTGTGAAGAAACAAGTACCGCAAGTCTCCTACAAAACTGTTGTTGGGGATTTGATTTCATTTCATAGTTTTGGATTTGTTGTGAACTTATTTAGATCTGATTTACATTCTGATATGATATTATTTTTTTCATATTTTAAAATCCAAGATCTTCCAGTCATGCTTGTAGCTGCTCTCACCAATTTCGGTGTGAAAAATCAAGTACCGCAATTCTTCTTCAATTTTGTTGCTGGGGATTTGGTGTTAGTTTCCTCTTATGAGGTTGCTGATATTTTATTATGTGATTCATTAGCTATTTCAGAATCTATATCAGATTATGGATCTCAATCATTTTCTCTCTAGAGTCCTAGGGATTCTCTACCTTTGGTCACAAACTCATCTCCTCACAGAACTAGTAAAGAGGAAGACATTTTGCATCTGCTTGGACACTTGCTCCTAAAAATTGGGGCTGATTTTACCACTCATGGTTTTCTGTTCAAAACTGCAACATATCAGTTTCTTGAGTGTTCCACACATGGTTCAAATCCTCAAGAACCTTTTCTCTCTCTTCAAATGATTTCAGCTACTCTACATGGGTCCAGTTTTCACCGTGCAGCTGTTTATATTTCTGATTCAGTTGAGTGCATTGTTCTTCTTCCAAAGTGGAAGATTCCTCCAGACATATTCATTTAGTTTGGATTCAAAGGTTCACATGCACAGTCTCGGGATGTTGCTGCATAGAAGAACCAATTCTTGATTTACTGCTTAGTTTGAGGGGGGGGTATTTTTCCCATGAGGTTTTCCCCGTTTCCTTGGTTATATTAAGCAGTTAATTTACTATACAGGGTGACCTATGGCCTTAGTTTCCAGGGCCCTAGCATTTTTATGCATCTATGTTTTCTAAGTCTTCCTAAGTATAGCTTAAAAGGGGGTGTTGGAGACATTTACCATCATACACACTCTTTTTGGTCAAATTGGCCTAGTTAAACCACCATCCTAAGTATAATTGACATTAATTGACATCAGTGGAGCATTAATTTCCATCATCCAGTCACACCCACACCTACCTACAATCAAGGAGACTAACTTAGCCTTCTCCTACAGTCAAGGAGGCTAACTGGAGCACTCCGGGGGTGATCTAAGTGATATTAATGTACCTAATTGCTAACTGGTGGTTACAATCAATTCAACCAGTTAGTTAAGGTGCCTCCTCTCATTAAATATATTATTTAATGATTATTTAATATTATTTAATGATCTGGAGTCAACAAGGCACCTCCACCAACTTCTGATGATCAGTTCAGCTTCAGTTAACCTCATCGGTGTTCATTGAATTCATGGAGCACTAGCACTTGATGGTTGGCTTGCTATGACATGTGTTTGATCTCCTTCAGTTGAGATTCAATCATTTATTGCACTCCAACTTTAGTTAGGGTTTGGTGAGTCAATTAGGGTTTTGGTCAAGTGGTTAACTGAGTGTGATTGAATGGCTAAGAGTCAGTTAAGCTAAACTCACTCACTGAATTTGAATTGTCTCCTTAGCTATTCGAATTCTTCATGGACTCAAGCTATTGCTTGACATTGGTATTGTAACCATTCATTGTTTATTGAATATACAGAGAGGAAACCAATTCCGGTTCCGATTAACACAATTTCATGAGTATTTGTTGATTATTCTTTCATGAGATTGATTCTTAGTTCCTAGATCATGTGCAAGAATTAATAGCAAGGTGCGCGAGACCACCTAGGAGTGAGCAATAAGTTCCCAAAATAGCTTTTTGGTTAAGGAATTTAGAGGATTAGAGCATTAGGACATTTTTAAGTGCAACAATTTATCAGTTTGTTTTACCACATAAGTAAAAAAATAAATATAGTTATTTTCAATGTTACGAGGGAATTACAATCCTCCCCCCCTAAAACCTTGTCACCGTCCTTAGTGACTATTCAGTCTTATTGATTTATTGAAATAAAAAAGGGTAGTCGTGTATCATGACATCCTTGCTTCCCCAGGTAGCTTCATTTGTAGAATAATGCTCCCATTGAACTTTAACTTGCATGATAATTCTCCTCTGAAGCATTACCTCTCTCAAGTCTAGAATGTGCACTGGCTCCACATGAAAATATCCCTCTAGTTCCACCTCTACATTATTCCAGTAAATGATATGAGTTTTATCAACAATATATTTTTTAATAAAGAAACATGAAAAACATCATGAGTTCTTATATGTGTAGGTAGAGCTAGTTGATAAGCTATCGGCCCCACTCTTGCCAGTACTTCAAAAGGTCCTACATAATTGGGTGCAAGTTTGGCACACAATCCTGCTCTTAAAGTACTTTTTCTTGGTTTGATCCTTAGGAACACATGTTCCCCTACATTGTATTCTTTAGTTGTTCTCTTTCTATCATCGTAACTATTTTATTTGTCTTGTGTAGAATTTAAGTTATATTTTAGTTGTTGTACCATTGTTTCCATTTGTGCTAACATGTCTGGTCCTAAATCCATTCTACCATACAATACACCAAATCAAGGGTACTTTAAGGTGTCTACCATGTAGCAGGGATTTCTCCTTGCTACAGGGGCAGGAATGTCTCCCTTCTGTCTATAGAATAGAAGGGTAGGTTCCTACATGTGGGAAATGCAGTAAAGAAATCAAAACTAACAGAAAGTAAAGAACAAGAAGGAATGGCTGTGAGCCCCTCTGCAAACAAGGTTAGGGCTTTGCCTTGGCTACCTGCAAACAACTAATGAATAGAAATAAACCTGCAAAACATGTCAATAAACAAACCTGTAAACAAACATGGGTCAGAAATCAACTAAACTACTAAATAAAAATGCATAAACAAGACAATATTATACCTCTCCTTTGGTGAAATGGGCCACCATGCCCTAGCTGGAAGGAAGAACCTCTCTATCTCACTCAACAATGGAGGAGGAGCTATGGCTCAATGGGGAATGTGAGTGGAAGAGAGGGGGATGTGGGTGTCTTGAGAGGCAAAGAGGTCTCAAGGCATCCACGGGCAGCATAATAGTATGCAAGAGAGGTGTGTTTTGAGAGTGACCCCCCACCCTCCTTTTATATCTTTTTTGGGGTTTTAGGGTTTTAATCCCTTGGTTCGGGCTTTAGCCCCTTTTTTTGGCTTTTATCCCCTTCCGCCATAACTTTAGTTCCTTTTAGGGTTTTAGGCTCCTTTGAGGGGTTTTAGCCCCTTTTTGGAGGCTTTAGCCCCTAGGATATTTATTTAGGCTCCTTTTTGGGGGTTTTAAGCCCTTTTCTTCATCCTTAAGCCTTTTTGAGGGTGTGGGGGTCTAATGGAGGGTCGTGAATGGGTGTCCTTGGGTGGTGTAGCCCATGTAGAGTTGAGTGAGGGAAATTTTGGGTTAACATACCATATAATACTTTGAAGGGGTTCATTTTGAGAGAAGCTTGATAACTATTATTATATGCAAATTCAACTAAATGAATATAGTCTTCCCACTTACCCGGTTGATTCATTACATACATCCTTAACATATCTTATAGTATTTGGTTTACCCACTCTGTTTAAGGATGGTACGTTGTACTAAAATTCAACTTTGTGTCCATACCTCTAAACAATGATGTCCATAAATTTGAGGTGAATTTTGCATCTCGATCAGTAATGATTGTGTTTTGTATTCCATGAAGTCTAAACAATTCTCGCATAAATATATCAATAATGTTTATATCTTTATAGATCGACTTTACGGGTATGACATGTGTTGTTTTGCGCAATTTATCCACCACAACCATGATGGAATCATTATGTTTTCTTATTTTAGGCAACCCAGTTATAAAATCCATGGTTATAGTTTCCCAATTCCATTCTATAATTGGTATAGGATATAATAATACGGCTGGATGTTGATGAACAACCTTAACATGTTGACATTCAAATTACCTAGCTACATATTCAGTTGCTTCTCTCTTCATATTGGACCAGTAAAATATTTTTTTAATGTTGTTATAAGTTTATGATTCTCAAGATGTCCTACATAAGGACTACCATGTGGCTCCCTAAAAATTATTTGTTTTATACTTGAATGATTAGGGACATAAATTCGTTTTATTATTTGTTATCATACAAGTATTTTAGTCCAATTTTATCATTCAACAACAAGAATTTATTTCCCACCAAATAGTGTCACTAAATTTTAAGAGCATGGATGATGGCTCCCAATTCCATGTCATGTACTGCATAAATTTTTTCGTGATCCTTCAATTTTATGGACTCGTTACAAATTACAGGACCATCCTGAGTCAAGACCCCTCCTAAACCATATTTACTTGCATCAATACAAACTACAAAATATTTGTTAGTGTCAACAATTCTTAATATAGGTGTCGTACTCAATAGATGCTTCAATTTATCAAAACTATCTTGACATTGTCCACTCCACACAAATTTAACACCTTTATTTTGTAAGGTGGTTATAGTATCAACTATTCTAGAAAAAATATCTATAAATCTGTGATAATATCATGTTAGTCCCATGAATGACCTGATGTCATGTACAGCCTTTGGTACAAGCCATTCTATAGTAGCCTTAACTTTAGTAGGATCAACTGCTACACCTTTTTTGAGATAACATGTCCCAAATACTATACTTCTCTTTTATAAAAATAATATTTAATAACATGTTCTATTAGAGTTTGTAAAACCATTCGTATATGTTCCTCGTGTTCCTTCTCATTCTTTGAATAGATTAAAATATCGTCAATTAATACTAGCACAAATTTGTCCAAATATTTGTTTAATACATTATTCATCATGCTCATAAAAGTTGCAGGAGCATTAGTGAGTCTAAGAGGCATAACAACAAATTCATAATGACTATATCTCATTTGAAAATTAGTTTTGTGGATGTCTTCTGCTTTAACCCGTACCTTATTATTACCTAATCTATGGTCAATTTTTTAGAAAATATTGGCCCCTTTGACTTGAACAAACAAATCATAAATTCTCAGTAATGGATATTTGTTTGTAATTTTCATTTGTTTTATCTTTTTGTAATCTATACACATTCTAAAAGTGTCATCTTTCTTTTTAACAAACAAAACTAGTGCTCCCCAAGGTGACAGGTCGAACGTATTTCTTGCCAAATAACTCCTGTAGTTACATCCTTAACTCTATAAGTTATGTAATACTCATACGGTAAGGAGCTCATGAAACAGGTGCAGATATGGAAATGAGGTCTATGGTGAAGTCTAAATATCTCTTAAGTGGTAGTCCCAATATTTCATCAGGAAACACATCCTAAAATTTTTGATGGAAAATTTATCTATTGTTGATTTTGGTTTTTCAGATTCCATTTCCGTTAATTTAACAACATACAATTGACACCCTTTTATAGCATACTTCCTTAGTTGTATTGCTGAAATTTGTCATATGTAAATAGGCCTATGAATTCCTTTTATAGAAGGATGGTTACTCTCCTTATCAAGGGAAACAAAACTTTTATTTAAACAGTTGATAACAACACTTTGTGATTCCAACCAATCCATCCCAATAAAAACATCATATGATCCTAAGGGTAACACATTTAAATTTACTAATGTATCAATTTCATTAAAACTCAACTTACATCCTTTTACCAGCTCTGTAACCTTTGGTTTCACTCCTGTTGCTAGTTGTACCATCCAGGCACTTTTTTGTTTTTCCTTTAAAACTTTACATTTTTCAACTACTGTTGATGCAATGTAACTCAGACTAGCTCTTGAGTCTATAAAAATGGAAACAGGTGTGTTTAGTATTTTACCTTCTACTTCCAACATAGTTGATTGATGATCTGCTTATCGTCCTTCAAGGGAAGCATTAATTATAGGCACATTTTTTGCTATGTCAAAGACTGTAGAAGATTGCATAATGTTTAAAGGAGCATGGTTATGACAACAATTTCTGTATAGATGAGGCCCATTGCAACCCCAATAATAAATTTATTTGTACTATTACTCAATCCACTATTAACAGCCTTGTACTTTTTACTCCACTGTTTGAAGTTAAATTTGGCCTATTATAATTGTTATTAATGTAATTTTTTTTCCTTTCCTAAAAGGAGAAGGATTAAATACTTTCCTTCGCTGCTCCATTTTTTATTGCCAAGTTCTGGTCAATTCAGACCTCTGTTTGAATAGCAAGTAGCATAGTTTTGCTTTCCTAATTTCCTCGTCCATAGTCTTTGGCATGTCAAATTCAATTTTATCTTTATAGTATGGGGGAAGGAAACTAATAAACCGGTATACTTTATCTTTTTCATCCTTCAGATATGGTATTTAACGTTGTAAGTTAACAAATTTAGCTAAAAATTCTTCCATGGTTAATTGTCCCAATTTCATGTCATTAAAGTCCTTTCCCTTCTCGTCATAATATCGTTCTGACATGTACTTCCTCTTGAATAATTTTTTAAAAATTTTCCAACTTAATTTTTTGTTGTGTATATTGTTTACATTTTATCTTTCTTCCACCATAGGGAAGCTTTCCCACTCAGCTAAAAAATAGCCAAATGCGCTCTCTGGTTATCATCATAATTGTGTACCTGGAAGTATCTCATTATATTTAACAATCATGCTTCAGAAACCTCCTCAGATTCCCCGTCAAATATAGGGAGTCTTAATTTTTTAAATTCCCCATGTAATTCCATTGGATTTCCTTTTGTTTTCTTATGTCTTAGTTCATTACTATCTTCTGAATCCCCTTGTGAGAATTGAGATTTGTCTGTAGTTTCTTCACCACTAGAGACTTTTTTTTTCCCTTTTCTAGCACTGGAGGAACTATGATCATTATTTTCCTATGGTGATTTATCTGTTAAACTCCTTAGGATTAAATCATTTATTTCTTCATGTTATGATCTAGCATTCATTAGTTTTTCAGTGTCTTCTTTGAGGCTATCTAAGTCATCCTTCAAAATTCTAATCATCTCTAACATTTTGGACTGTACCTCAGTATTACTCTTTGCTTCAAGTTCAACACAAATACTTGCATCTTCTAGTACCGACATCCCTTCACGTCCTGACGTCACTTCTATAGCTTGTTGTGGTTCTGTCATTAATGTGTTTCTACTTCTGTGCATTAATAACAGTTTGTTACTTTTAAAAATTATTTGAATCTATCTCTTCATAGGTAATTTGTCATTAAAATAAAAAGGGAAATACATGTAAATTTATATACACATATATGGTGAGCCATTAGGTCTGAGTGCCTTTAAAATTCTCTGATACCATTTGTAATGTACCTAAAATCATCATTTCTATTATCATTTCCATTAAATTTAACAATTAAAAAAAAATATTTTAGTGTTCAAGGCTTTCTAATTAGCCATTCTTATTACACCATGACCACCATGTAATGTTTCTTATCTCCCTAGTATGACTTAAAAAGGGTAAAACTTACACCTTAAGCTTAATTGTCAATCAGGCATTTGGTGATATGTCTTGGAGAAACGTGCATTGTTTCAATCTTCCTCTTCTCTGGTAAGCCCATCTTCTAAGTTCTCTTTCGTGATTGTAGTGGAAAAAGTTTCAAAGCCCAAAGTTTTCCAAAGTCGTCGAGTCTCGTCGATTCCTTATTTTATTTATCTGATAGGGGTTCTATCAATACGTCTTCATGCATATGTAGGTTAGCATGAAGTAATATTTAGGGTTTAAGTTTTACCTTTTCCTTTTGGTAACCTTATTTTATCCTATAATTACGGTTTCGATATCGATATTCAAGAAAGAATGGAGATAATGATTTTTGTGAAGAAATGATTGTGTGCTCTTCATTGCATATATGAATTATTGACCTTTTTGTCAAAAGACTGCTAAGGCTTCTCAAGCGTGTTCAACAATGAATTTTTCTGTAAAAGATAATGTGTGTTTTTGTTTAATATGGTGTAGACTATGTTTATTTCCAAATAATTGTTGATGTGATTTATACTTATTATCATTGTGTTTACAGAAATCTATAAGTTCAAATTTTTTTATCAAATGCTTGTAAATAAGGAGTTTACTTATTGAACTGTAATTTTCGAATTCATGTTTGGACTCTTCTAATAAAATTTTGTTATGCTTGCATTACTTACCAACATATGATTTTCTTATAACTAATTTAGGGTAAGCTTTTGTCTATTTAATTACTGGATAACTACTCTTTTTTTTACGCCACTCGTAACCCTCTTCTCCCATTTTACTAGGTTTTAATAATAAACATTAGGTTACCTCTTCTTCTAAGTTTATAGTCTATACTCAGCTCATTTCTTACAATCCAATATAAGCTATCCTTTCAGAGATAAATTCTTCTTTTTCACCATAACAAGAATGCAATAAGGAAATCGAATACATCTAATTCTAAGAAAAGTATTATTGTAATACACCAAGATTTAATAAATTGTTATTAAATTCTTTTAGAATATTTTATTTTATTATTTTAAATATTTTTGACAAGTCAAAAATAAAACAAATGTAATGGATTATTCTTTTATTAATAAAAGATATTGGAGTGTACATAGATGAGCTAGTTGTTGAAGAGTGTTTGCTGACCCACAAAAAGAAAAGACAAGTGGCTAAATATGTTGAGTGAGAACTCAAGGTGCAGGAGGCATCTTATCCAAAATCAGGTCACAACTCTTGGTTGAGTGATAAAGAGAAGGAGGCTCATAAATGACCAATTCCTAGGAAAAATAATATATAATAGTATGTCCATTAGCAAGCAGGAGGCAAGCATTGGACTGAGAATTGAATCTCATAATGCAAGAGATGACGCATTAAGTGGATTTTTCTCTTGTGGTTCAGCGAATAGGATCATGGGTTTTGGAGCAAGTGATCTTGATTGTTCTAGTATTTGGTTGGGAGGAACGACTATTTCACTTTTGTTTTCTCAGCAGTGGTGCCAGGTTCCTTGTCTTATTTCTTATCTATTTAAAACTAGTTACATTAGGATTTCTATTTTAACTATGAATCGCAACTACTTCCCTTAGCAGAAATTTTATTGTGCATCTGTATATAATATTTTTTTATTATGTATATGTATATGATAGTGATCTATGATAAATATTAATAGAAGGTTTATCTTATTATGTATCTGCTCAAATATTTCCTATTATCTTTCAAATTTGAATGTTCTTTCCTATTTATATTTAATTCTGTAAAATAATATGATTTAGTATTTGTAGGATTTCTAGCAAATCTATGTTCGGGCATCCATACCTTAATCGAATATTTCTAGTGTTCTGTATTATTTAAAAAAACTAGTAAATTGAATGCAAGTTAATGAAAATATAGTTAAACTTTATAGACTAAATTTGTTTATATTACAACACGATATTTTTAATAAAGTTATTTAGAGAGCATAATCGCACTAGGAAATAGTATATCCTTAGTTAAAGGCTGGAGGAATCTATTTAATAAACTAACAGAGAATTAGTCAAATCTAACAAAACCAAATAACATAGTTAAAACAATTCTCTATAATAAACCGAAGGGCCTTAAAGCTATTTATCCAAGGATTTTCTTAAACAAACTAAGAGTCGAAAGGATTTGATAAAAAAAACTTAGCTTAGACATATCAAATATTGAGATCGAAGGAATACAAGTAACAGAATATATCTTTAAAAATAACAATCAAATTTACTATTGACCATAAATAAACCTTCTATATCTATTCAAGATCGTGTTGGCCATCCTAATCTTACGGGTATCTGACCTGAGGAAAAAATTATAATAATCATCAATGCTACTGAATCCGAGTCAAAGACTAATCATTACCAAACCATCGAAATTAACCACATGCGTCAGCAAGACCATGGACAAATGATAGTCATGATATAAACTAAAACAGTGATAGAAATTATCTTTAAAATTAACCAAATTCAAATTCCTTAAATTACTGAACTAACAGTCAATGACCAAGTCTACGTTAATAAACCCTTAAATCAGGCTCTGATTTGAAAATCTATTCATAGTCTATGCTTAAAGTAAATCAATACTACAGATCTCCAAATCAAACGCCCAAGATATTCTCTTAATTGGTGAATCTTCCAAATCCAATACATGGCAGTAAGACCATCAAAGGATGGCATCCAGTACATAAATAGAAGTCATACAAGTATATTTATTAACTACGATATAAATTATGACAGGTAATAATCTGATTTCTAGTAATACACAGAAATCACATAAGTAAGAAATTGGCAAAGACCCCATGGGTCACATTAATATTTTAAACATCAATAAAATCAAATGTTAAACATGGTGATTTTGCAATCCTTGTGGTTGTAAGACCATCAACAATGGTGTCCAGCATCTATTAAAACCCCAACATTTAAATAAAATTGCATATTAACTGAAATGGTGGTAATCCAATCCACGATGGCACCCACGATAATCTTTAAATCCAAAGAACAAGCAACATACACATATAATGAGTTTTAAATAAAATGTTGGAACAAAGAGGCTATGAATCCGTCTACTGGATAAAGTTTAAGCCCCTAAGGGTTGAAAAAAAAACCCAGTAACTTATCTTGCAAGAAGCTAGAATCATAAACCTTCTTCACCGTTCCAAGACACAACCAAGAGCCACCTACATCAAGAAAAACCCAGGTCAGCGAGTGACTAGGTATAACTAAATAAAATTTAGAAAACTAATAGAGTAGGGTTTTCATTTTTTCTTACCTTGGTGTTCTAAGATGCGGGCATGGGAGGAAGTGACCCTGTCGCCATCCTCGCCGGTTCTCTAAACCCTGAAACTAATCGACCACAGTTAAGAACCATACTTAATTATAAAAAGAAATGAATAATATTGAAAATAAGTATAGTTCTCCTTACCTTGTTGAATTTCAAAAAGGTCCACGGGTCGGATCCTCTTGGACACCCTTATCCCTCTTGTGCCTACAAGAAAGTTTAAGCATCAATATTTATAACTCAGAGTTCATAAAACACTTTAACACAACCTTGAAAAGATTAAAAAGTTATTCTTTACCTGGTAAAGGCAGTTCAAAGCTGAAGATGGTGGTCGGGTTCAATTCACAGTAAACCAACAAGCTATTGGAGGCCATTAGCACCGAGAATACCTACTTTACACCTTCGAAGTCAACCACAAAGAATGCCATTAATGCATGATAGGTTTTACACCAAGAACCTCATAAAACATACATGGAAGCGTAGAGCCTCTTCTCTAATAATATTACAGACCAAATAAACTTAACAATTAAGATTTCAGACAAACAAATCGACACATTAAACCCTAGAGAAACCCTGTAAATCATGTTGTATAGGTGTATGGTCAAGATTCATTCTTGAGCAAGCCTTTAGGGCTTGGTTTCGCTCTCAACTTGTAGCTAGGACAACACCTTAAATTCTCAAGTCAAACCATAGTACAAATTTATAACCATCATAACACATGGTCGATATCTATCTTAACATGCCAATCATTGCATTCATGCCAAGATTCAACTATGGTATAAATCCACATAGCCATAATGTATGAACATATAAATCGAAACATTCGAACCATGTTATGCGCATTAGGACCAAGGTTATACCTTAAGTCCTTTTCCAATGTTATATATATTATAACCCTATGCTTTAGGATCAAGGTTAAGCAGTAGGACCTTCAAAGCTTAATTACATTTTAAATATTGGGATCAAGTCTATACTCTTACTCTCCCAAGCTTTTGTTTCATACCACCATTGACATCATGCTTTATGAGTTAAGAAAAAAGATGTGGACCAAGACTTAGCCTTAGGGATAAGAAAGCCTTTTTCAAACCATTAACAAGATAAATGTATAAAAATAACAAAACCATCACCTTTAAGTATGACGGAAGCATGTCATAAACTCTGTAAACATCCACAGTTTGTGCAACCTGTCAGAGAGTCGTTTTTAAGAATTGTGTAAGCAACTATACAAGCAACAACAAATGTACTCATGCCATAATATCTAGTGCATGTTAGGAACATAAATATGTGTTTATGGTTATATGTTTATATCAAATTTTTTTTTAATTATGGACTTTAGAGGTTCATGACATAATGGTGTCTAAGCATGGTTACAACACTTGGCCTGAACCGACCCAACATCAAAGTTGTTAAACTAGAAAACTAAATTTGTTTTATTTTGGGTTTGATTCTCTTACGAAACAGGAAGGGAAGGATAACTTTAGTTTTTTCAAGGAACTATGGTAGATGTAGTAATGTCTGTAGAAGAATAATCTTACCCTAGAAACCCTATGAACAATGAGAAGGGTGAAATTTGGGTAGAGTCGGAATGATAACCCATCAAAGTTACAATGAACTATTAAGGAACTAAGATCATAACTAAATAACATTTTGTTGGCTAAAATACACAGTAATGAAAAAGATAAATGAAAAGAAATTGAATATAATATGCCAAAACCTACACCTTACAAACGTAAGGGAAGAAAGCTGGAATTTTTCAGTCATGGAGCTGAAACTTCAAGTGAGGAATCAACCAAACACCACATAGAAAAACAATAGGATTCCAGTGAAAGTAGAGATAGTAGTAAAAATAAAAATAAGTACAAACCTTACAAAGATATTTTTGGGGAATTTAAAAAAATTAAACCACCTATGTTTAATGGTGAAATCAATAAAGGAGAAGAGGCAAAATCCCGGTTATCAGGAATGAAGACATACTTCCAAATCTATAACTACTCTAATGAATTAAAGGCGAAAATGCCCATTTATAACTTAACTAGAAAAGCAGATATTTGGTGGAAAGATATAAAAAGGTAAAAGGTATAAAAGAACAATACGTAACATGGAAAACCTTTAAGAAACACTTTAAACGAAAATAGTTTTCAGAACAATACTATGAAGAAAAGGCTAAGGAATTCTACGAGTTAAGGTTAGGTGCTATGACCATTAAGTAACTCTGTAGTAAATTCCTAAGTCTTCTCCATTATGTACTATATATAATAGATGAAAAAAAAAAATACAACACTTTCTCAGCTGCTTTCCTAGTACGTTTAAGGAAAGGATTGAGTATGAAAATCTGAAGACATTGGAAGAAGCAATGAGAAAATGAATTTCGGTTTGATCAAAATAAAAATAAAAGAGAAAATGTTCCAAATTGGAAAACTAAAATTCGGGATAACTTTGATCCAAGAAAGAAGAATAATAAATCTTACAAAAATACTGGGAATGATTATAAAGGGTATGAAGGAAGTAACTATAAAAGTTTTAAACAACAGAACCCTGCTACAAAAGATAGAGAACCTCTCACTACTTTTAATAACAACACTACACGGAGGTAACCCTTGGGAATATGGTGAGCCACATTATTTTAAATATGGTATTATAAGAAAGAAAAAATTTAATAATGTTCACTCCATACAAGAAGTTGTTGCAGTTGGAGATAAGCAAGAAGCATGCCCAGAATCAGTACCGCATTGGAGAATAGACAAACATACCATAAAACTTCAATGGTCGAGATCGAAGGTATGATAAAAAGTCAACCCATTCCCATACTAATTGATCTAGGTGCAAGTTTGAGTTATGTATCACCTGGGATTGTTGAATTACGCAAATTAGTACCATAAAAATTTGAAAAATATTAGCTAGTATAGTTGGCCATAGGTACAAAAAATAAGGTCACTATTTATGTGAAAAAATATGAAATATTAATGAATGAATTTAATGCGCATGTTGATATGAATATTTTTCCATTATGTTCCTATGATATGCAAGAAGCATGCCCAGAATCAGTACCGCAGTAGGAATGGATTGGTTAGAAAAACACAGAGTCATGTTGAATTGTTATGATAAAACTTTTACATGCATAGATGATACTGGAAACAAAATTAAACTAGAATGAATTCCCAGAATGGTTATGATGAGAGAGATATCCACCTTACAAATGAAAAAGATCTGAATGTAAGAGATGTAAAGTATTTGTCGTCTATGTAATGGATGACAAAGATAATGATAATAAACTTAATATAGAAGATATACCTATCTTAAAATATTCTAAATACATCTTTCCAGAAGAAGTCCTTGGACTACCTCTGAAAAGAGACATTGACTTTACAATCAATCTTATACTGGGAGCGGTACCAACATTGAAAGCTCCATATCGAATGAATATAATAGAAATTATAGAACTTAAATCACAATTTCAAGAACTAATTGACAAGAAGTATATTCGACCTAGTGTTTCCCCTTAGGGAGAACCAGTCTTATTCGTAAAGAAGAAAGATGGAACTTTAAGATTATGCATAAACTATCAACAACTAAATAATATGATTATTAAAAATCGATATCCTTTACCGCGGAGAGATGATCTATTCGATTAGTTCTGAGGGGAAACAATCTTCTCTAAAATAGATCTAAGGTTCGGATACCATCTGGTACTGATAAAATATGAATACATCTTTAAAAATTATTTTAGAACCTGTTATGTTCATTATGAATTTATCGTAATGCCTTTTGGATTAACAAACCCACCTGCATCTTTTTTGTGATCAATGAATAGTATTCTTAGTAACTATTTAGATAAATTTGTATTCGTCTTCATCGATGATATACTAATTTACTCAAAGAATAAATAGGAAAACGAAGAAACACCTAAGAATAATTTTGTAAGTGTTAAGAGAACAAGAACTGTTTGCTAAATTTAGCAAATGCAACTTATTTAAAGACATAATTCGATATCTAGGACACATAGTGTCCAAGAATGGAATATTTGTTGACCTCGACAAGATTAAGGCTATCACGAAATGGCCAGTTCCTAAAAATGTAACTGACATAAGATCATTCATGGGGATTATGGGTTAGTATCGAAATTTTATTGAAGGATTTTCTAAGATATCTTACCCCATAAATTCATTGCAGAAGAAAGGTAAAAAGATTGATTGGAATGAAAAAGTGTATGGAAAGCTTTAATAAATTAAAATATGTGTTAACCACCGCCTCTATCTCAAAATTTGTCGATCCTTTTATGGATTTCGTCATATGCACCGACACATGCAAGGAAGGATTAGGTGGGGTGTTAATTCAAGAGAATTACGTTGTGGCCTGTGAATTTAGAAAACTAAAAGAACATGAAAAGAATTACACTCCACATGACTTAGAACTTGCTGCAATTATACATGCATTAAAGATGTGGCGACACTACCTCATCGGAAGAAAATTTTTGCTAATGTCAGATAACATAAGTTTAAAATACTTGTTCGACGAACAAAATATAAATGCTAGACAAGCTAAGTGGTTTTCATTCTTAAGTGAATATGACTTCGAAATAAAACATATAAAGGGGAAAGAAAACAAAGTTGTGGATGCTTTACGTCGTCACATAAAATTTACTATTTGCAAGCAATAGTTACGAATCAGATTTGGAAAATCAGATCTTAAGTGTAGAAAATTATGATAAAGAATACCAAAACTTAAAAGAAAAGAATGTTGAAAATGAAAAGAACCAAATAAAACCAGAATTTTAGTCTGAATGGAAGAGTATTATTGTTGCATAAAAGCAATTTGTACCTACCAAATACAACAGAAATCAAATTAGTTGT
Organism: Pseudotsuga menziesii; assembly: GCA_001517045.1. Taxonomy (NCBI): domain Eukaryota; kingdom Viridiplantae; phylum Streptophyta; class Pinopsida; order Pinales; family Pinaceae; genus Pseudotsuga; species Pseudotsuga menziesii. Next base: position 79,878 of record LPNX010944833.1, read on the forward strand.
TATGAATGAGTTACACAAATGACCCTATTCAGAACATCTTGGATACCAGAAGATGATCACCATTATAAAAAATTACTTCTTTTGGCCTAACATGAAAAAAGAGGTAGCATAGTACTTATCTCACTACATCGAATGCCAACAAGTAAAGGCACAACACCAACGTCCAGCAGCGTTACTGTAACATCTCCAAATTTCATAAATAAATAAATAAATTATTTGAAGGGTTAACTGTAAATACATATAAGGTAAGCAAATTTCACAGTAACTTTAGTATCTAACCTTTAACTTGCATTAGTGCATGATTACTGAGTTATGACAACTTTAGAAGACAACTTATCGTTATTTTGAACTCGTTATTTGTTGTTCAAGTTGTAAAAGGTAACTCATGTTTATTTATTGACAGTTATAGTTGGTTTCCTGCTTGTTATGTTTTTTAAGGTACTTACCCAACCTATTGTGATGCTAGGGGTAAGGGTTTATAGGTCTTACTTAGCTCTTAGCTAATGCATAACTTACTTATTCAAATGCAGGTTTTTAAGGTGGAGCACTTGCTTTGTTTTGGTCATACCCAAAAGGCTTATGTAAAGGTTACTAAGGCCCTACCATGCTAAGGGCAGAATCCAAGCTATCCCTAAGTATTTGAACTATATTCTACCTCCTAAGAAGAGTCTTATATTATTCCTTGGAGCAAACAAAATACACCAACCAACGTAGTGAAACAAAAACAAGTGTAATGTAAACATGGGGAAAACCCAAGGTAAGCTCGATGGTGTTCGAACTATGTGGTTTTTGGGTAAATATTAAAATCTTGGTGGCTTTAATGGAGCCAAGTGAAGTCATAAGGCTTCTAGTTGGCACGTATTGTCCTTTTGTAAACCCTGGGGTTTATCTCGAATTTGTACTAAGTTCAGTGTAGTTGTGTTGCATGATTTTTGGTCTCTGCTCTACAAAACGAAGGTGGAGAGTCAAGGCTCTCATCCTTCGACACCATTCCACTTTGTCTTCCCAAGCAATGTTTTAAATGGTTGCTTCAGGTTTACCAGTGGTATGTTGTCAGTGATAGGTTCTATGGATTAATTATAACTGGTTTCGTCTTCATTTCCATAGTGGCCTATGTGCAATCGCAATAGGTAAGTTCTGTCTTTGATTGCATTATAGTTTTTTTTATTTGTTACATTTTATTAAAACCCTTTTTTTGACCTCTGTTTGGTTTTTAAGTGCAGGTGGTTTTGTCCATGGTTGCAATGATGGATAAGAAACTGTCTCTGTGAAGAAGGGATTCCCCTTTCCGGTAAGACATGTACCCCGCACTCTTTTCTCCTTATGACACCAAGGCTGGGTCAATGCTCCATGGATTGGAGTCATTCCTACATTTTATTTCGTTGACCATGTAAACCCTCCAGTGGTTCAAATTAAGTTATTTTTCATTCGTTTATAAAAAAATGTTCTCCCTTTGACCATAGAGTCTGAAGGGGACTTTTATATAATGCAACATTTTAGTTTTATTAAGGGTTTGGGCTCTTACAGAATCTTGTATACATAATGTTTTAAGGATGGAAAGAACAACTATGTCGAGGTTTATGATCCCGCGACTTAATTCTCTTTGATTGTTAATAAAATAGTTTAAATTTGGATATATCGTGTCATTCCTTTATCACATCTCTGGTATTGTGCTTTTATGACTATATAAAAAGAAGATGGGGTCACGAGGCCATTGTATTGTTACTTTTGTAAAAAGAAAAGATTATATAGATGCATAAATTCTTACTCTAAAAAATATTATCAATAATGTTTTTGTTAGTATTTAATTCGAAACTGTTGGTTTGTTTCAAGCTGACTATGAAAATCTCATGGCCTGCAATCTCAGGATTTGGACTTGTCAATAGCCATTCTTGATTTTAGTAAATCGGTTTCCCTTTTGGGTTGTGTACTATAGCTTAGTTTTTGAAGATTAAGGTCGTGAGGCCACTGCGTTCTTATATCATTAATTTCAATTGGTCATTAAGCTACAGTTTACTTGGTAAATGGTTGATTACTTGTGGACATACCTTCCCTCATGGAATTCAATCTCTCAATTTAATAGATTAATCATTTTGGGAATTTTAATAAGCAGTTCTACTAGTGTATAAGAAAATTGATGGATAACTAAGTTTTTGGCTACGACCTTCTTCTGTTTGGAGTTTGATAATGTTAAGTAGGTTTAAAATTTGGTTTTGAATGAATAACCTTGGCAAGATTTGATCCCGCGACCTGTGTAACCTATATAATATTAAACTTGTTATATAAATATATGTTGTGAACTTTAGCAAGGGTTTAATTTACTGTGGTTTTTAAATGATTTATAAAAACCTTAACTCATTTTTCTTTTTGAAAACGTTTTGTAGTTTATTGGCTATAACTATTTGTTTGATCTATATAAACGGCCTCTAGCCCGCAATAGTGAATACTAGTAGGATTTCCCTGGTATCTGTAATTTTCCAAATTATAAATATTTGGTTTCTTTTCATAGTATTGAAGTTTAGAATCTATGGATTCTTTTACTATCTATCTATCTATCTATATATATATATATATATATATATATATATACATGATATTTAATAATATCGTGTGGAGTTTTTATTTTATTTTTATGTAAGTTCTTTTTTAGTCTCTTAACCCTAGTTTACTTCTGTGAATATTTAAGCCTTTCAGCTGTAAATAGAATGTTATTCTTTATAATAGACCTTTAGTAAAGTTTCATATTAGTAGGGACCTTTTAGTTGTAACTCTCTCCCTGAATCTCAATGTTAAATAGAGAACTTGTGATTTTAAGCATTAGAATATTGTACGATCTTAAAATAAACCTATCTTCTAATGATATGAAGCTTTAAGAAAAATAGTAATATAAACTCATAGACTGGTTATGCTATTATTTGTAAATATGAACAGAGAAATTCTATGATAATCTATAATTTTCCATTTAAATTTATGGAAGGAAAAATTGTAGCATCTATTACAATAATACTCAGAAAATAAGATCTTCCTATCCTATTCCAATTCAGTAATGATTACTTAGTTCAAAGAAATATTTAACATTCCTAAACCTGCAAATGAAGATATGAAGTAATTTTACAGATAATAAACAAAACAACTTAGAATGTGAATAATTGCAGAAGGGGGACAACCACCCAAAGAAGACGTTCCTTCCAACCGTCTCCTGAAAGCAGCCAAGATCACTTGCTTTACTAGGAAAAAGATGTTGTGTAACATCCCACAAAGAAATATTTGCAACTTAGCAACTCACTAGTAGACTTAACTCTCAGGAATTTCACTTTAGCTATCCCCTCGTTGAATTCCTCTTGTGTGCCTGACTTTTCAGTTTGCAGGAATTCACAAGGGTCTAATCACTTGGAATAGAATGTAACAAGCCTCCTGCTCAATTCGATGGTATTTGTAAGATTTCCTATGTATTTGGGTCATTTTTGTGTTAGTTTTTCAACATTCAAGCTAGCATTATATTAGGATTTTTAACTGAGAGAACAACAAATACAACAATCGAACACAAGAGACAATGAACACAGTGTTTTTCCTCAAGGAAACCATAAATGGAGAAAACCCCGCAACTTCCTCAGAGATAGAATCAGCACAAAAGGTAAAACCACAAAATAGTAAGATGCTCTCCTGACAGCAGTAACCTTCTTCTTGTCTATCCCGAGTGTCTTCTCCCTCCTCAATTATGCGCTACACTTGAGTGTGTTTGTGATGTGTGCTAAATAGAGAGTCCAACTCTCTATTTATACTAATCCTGGCATGACTAAAACCCTAATAGGGCCGACCTCTCCTAGGAGAGTCTAATAACCTGAGTGCCCCGGAACTGCGAGGACTTTAACCCTTAGACAATAGGAGGTTTACCCATAATGACTTGACATGACTTGTTTACATTATTGATTCTCTCGATCGGAACATCGGGGCATGACATAACATGATAACATCCTGGAATAAACATCGGGTTACAATAGATAACAAAATAGAAGTGAATACATTCTGAGGTTACAATTACATCAACAGCCCCTCTTAACTAGGAAGGTATTCTCTCAACACAATTTTCATCACTGGTCTTCTTATATAGATCTTCTCATCATCTGCATCTCCAAGTCATATTTATCTTCATGCCATCTTCTTTTCTGGATCTGGATCATCACTCGATCTAGATCATCATCACTGGATCTGGATCATCACTTGATCAATATCATCATAACTGGACATCATCACTGGATATGGATCATCACTCGATCTGGATCAGCATTGCTGGATCTGGATCATCACTGCTGGATCTGGATCATCACTCGATTTGGATCTCTCGGCGTCATCATAACTGGATCTGGATCATAGCTCGATCTAGATCTCCTCTGGTCATCATCATATGTGCTATCTCATGATTCTTCTCATCATAAGAAGTTCTGCAGAGCCAGCCTTCTTTCATGCTGGGTGTATTCCTACCTCCTCGTAGGTCTTTGGTAGCCCTTACATATGACCTACTCGTCAAAATGGCCAGCACTCACACCTAACCTGCTCATCAGAAAGGCGGCAGCCCTTATATATAATCATGTAGGACCTAATCCTACAGTCACATCAGAATGTCCAGCACTCACATCTGACTTACTCGTTAGAAAGGCGGTAGCCCTTACATCTATGTAGGAGCTCATCCTACATCAGAATGGCTAGCACTCACATCTGACCTACTCGTCAAAAAGGCATGCACTCACATCTGACCTAGTAGGAACCAAATCCTACACCCTCGTGAGAATGGCCCCCAGTCCCAAACTCAGCTACCTGGTAATGAACCAGGTGCCTCCACTCTCCCGGAGAGTGGTAGTAGCCCTTACATCTGACTTACTCATCAGAATGGCCAGCACTCACATATGACATGGGAGGAACCTAATCCTTTAGCCATGATAGAATGGCTCATCTGTTATATCTAACCTACTCCTCAGAATGGATCTTTCAGTCTCAGACTGAGAATTCCTCGTAACTGACCAGGTACCTCCACTCCCAGAATGGCAGTCAGCACTCATATCTGACATGGAAGGAACCAAATCCTCTCACCATGACAGAATGGCTCATCCCTTACATCTGACCTACTCGTCAGAATGGATATGGGACTCATCACTTTCCCTTGGAGGAAACCTCTATCTAGAGAACACCAAGCTTCTCCCTAAAGTACTTGAACTTCACCCTAGCCAATGGCTTCATCAACACATCAGCTATATGTTCCTCCGTCGCAACATACTGAAGCTTCACTGCTCCCCTCTGCACCATATATCTGATATAGTGATACTTGATCTTGATATGCTTCAACTTGTCATGGAACACTGGATACTCTGACAGCTTCACGCAACTCTAGTTGTCACAATGTATACATGTAGCATCCATCTGGAGATCAAATAAATCAGACAGTAGCTTCCGCAGCCATACTGCCTCACAACTAGTTGAACAAGCTGCGACATACTCTGCTTCATCTGTACTCAGTGCCACACAGGATTGCTTCCTGCTAAACCAAGAGATCACACCTAATCCCATACTGAAGCAACACCCTGAATTTCTCTTCCTATCGATGGAACTGCCCGCCCAATCTAAATCAACATAACCCTCTAGTTTAATCTTCTGATTCGCATCGTACTTGATCCCATAATCAACTTTACCCCTCAGGTACCTCAGAATATGCTTTGCAGCGATCAAGTGAACATTTCTCGGATCTGTCAAGAACTGACTCAAGGTGTTCACAGCAAAGCAAATGTATGGTTTCGTGTTCATCAAGTACATCAAGGACCCAATCATCTGACGATACATCGTAGCATCAACTGACTATAATGAAGCATCGCTCAATAGCTTTAGGTTCGATGCCATAGGTGTGGCCATAGCCTTGCAGTCCATCATCCCAAACCTCTTCAGGATCTCTACTACATACTTCCCTTGTCCAAGTAAGATTCCATCTGCACTCTCCCACACCTCCATACCTAGAAAATAATGCATCATACCCAATTCCTTCATCTTGAACTCAGCAACAAGCTTTCTCTTCGTATCAGCAATCAACCCATCCATACCTGTCACAAATAGATCATCTACATATAGTAGAAGCATCACTGGGTTGCCATCTTCAACCTTGTAGCGAAGGTTGGAATCTGCTTTACTCTTGGTAAAGCCCAAACTGGATAGAAAGTTGTCAATTCTACCATACCATGTCCTGGGTGCCTGTTTCAAACCGTACAGGGCTTTCTTCAATCTACACACATGAGACTCCCTGTCATGTGTCTCAAAACTGAGTGGCTGTTCTACATACACTTCCTCTTCTACTACACCATTCAAGAAAGCAGTCTTGACATCCAGCTGGTGTATCTTCCATTTCATCACTGCAGCCATAGCAAGTACTGATCTGATGGAAGTGCACCTGGCTACAGTTGCAAAGGTTTCTTCATAATCTATTCCTTCTTTCTGAGAGAAACCCCGAGCCACAAATCTTGCCTTATATTTTTCAATGCTACCATCTGCAACATGATTGATCTTGTAGATCCATTTGGAAGTTACAACTGACTTCCCTTCTGGTNGAGAACCCCCGAGCCACAAATCTTGCCTTATATTTTTCAATGCTACCATCTGCAACATGATTGATCTTGTAGATCCATTTGGAAGTTACAACTGACTTCCCTTCTGGTCTTGGGACAATATCCCAAACATCATTCTTCATGATCGATTGATATTCTTCAATCATAGCATCCTTCCATTCTTTCTGTTCTGCCGCTTCTTCATAACTGGAAGGTTCTTTATTAATGAAATCACATAGGAATGCTACATACCCGGAGTAGGATCTGGTCCTCTTTCTTTCTCTGTGATTCTCTTATGGAGCCCCATATCTATCCACACCTTGGATAAGTTATTGTACCCAAGCAGGTTTCCTTTTATGAGGATTCTTCTCCAGAGGTGGATCTATAGGTCTTTGTGGTTCTTCAAATTCTCGATCTTCTTCTTGAGCTTCTTCATTCATGGTTGTATCATGAACTTTGGGTGCTTCTGCTTCTTCGAATTCTTCAGCAAGTTTCTTTCAAGATTTTTTGTAAGCTGTGTCTTCATCAAATGTCACATCTCTGCTGATGTCAATCTTCTTGAATCCCGGGAAGTATATTCTATAAGCCTTCGAGCTTTCAGAGTATCCCACAAATATACCCTTCTTTCCTGAAAGATCTAATTTAGTTCTCTTCTCCTTTGGAATGTGTATGTACACTGGACAACTGAATATTCTGAGATGGCTGACTTCTGGTTTCTTGCTGGAGAAGAATTCTTCAGGAGTCTTGTTCTCGAGTACTCTATGTGGAGTACGTTTCTGTACATACACCGCTGTCCGGGTAGCTTCTGCCCAAAGATGCATAGGAAGGTCTTGATCACGAATCATTTCTCTTGCAGCTTTCATGATAGTTCTATTCTTCCTTTCTGCAATCCCATTCTGTTAAGGGGTGTACAACTCCCTCTTAATCCCTGATTCTTTGCATAGATCTTTGAATTCATTTGAAGTGAATTCTCCACCATTATTTGATCAAAAAGTCTTGATCTTCTTTTCAGTGTGATTCTCGATCAAGGCTTTGAATTCCTTGAACTTGTTGAATACTTCATCTTTGTTCTTCATGAAGTAAACCCATGTCTTCCTAAGAAAATCATCAATAAAAGAAACATAATATGCATACCCGTTTAGTGAGTTTGATGACATAGGTCCGCATACATTGAAGTGGACGATTTCCAAGATTCCTTTTGCTTTGCTTTCGCTACTTGGAAATGTCTTCTTTGTATTCTTTCCTTTCGCACATCCCTTGCAGACCCCATCATGTTTTGCTTGGATTTCTGGAAGACCTTCAATAGCTTTGCTTGCAATAGGTAGTGCTCTGTAATGCACATGTGCAAGCCTACTATGCCAAATTTCACTTGGCTCTACTGTGTCATGGACCAAGGCTTGTTCTGGATGACCCTTTAATTTGTACAATCCTCCTTCTTGTTCTCCAATCACCACCGCATCATCGATAGTCTTTTCTTTTTGCCACATGATGACTTAACCATCTATGAATGCAACCGACATTCCTTTTGTATCTAATGCCGATATGGAGAGGAGGTTCTTCTTGAGTCTTGGCACAAACAATACTTCCTTCATTGTTAGATACTTTCCAGAGTCTAGTTTATAGGAAGATTCCCCACTACCTTTTATTGGATATTGGTAGTCATCTCCTAACTTCACCTTGTGAGGTGATTCATGTTCTGACAGTCTCACAAAGGATTCCTTGAATCTTTTCATATGTTTGGAAGCCCCACTATCTATGAGCCAATCATTGCTTCCATGAGTAATGTTTCCTATGAGAGTGGAAATCAAAACATATTCATCCTCGCTTGAAGAATCTTCACTTTCATATCTGGTTCTTTTCTTGGATGGTTCGTCATCCTCTGCAGCATGAGCATGATGTATTCTTTTGTTGCTCCTTTTTGTTAGTTTTTTTTTCTTAGGAGAATTCTTTGCATAATGTCCTACTTCATCATGTCATGTATAACATATGACTCTAGACAATTCTTTTCTAGTGTTATCTTTGTGATAGTGCTTACCTCTAGGGTGAGGAGATCTTCTTTTGGTTGAATTGGAGTGTACCATGAGAGCTTGATCTTCACTTCCCATCTTTTCTTCTCGAGCTGCTATCCGAGCTTCTTCTTGAGAACACTCTTCCCATAGTCTGTTGAACTTGACTAACTTCTTTCTAGCACAGATTCCTTGGATGAAAGAATCCCATGACCTAGGGAGGCCATTCAAGGTAGTCATCACAATCTCTACATTTTCCACTTCTTCATATACTACTTCTAGTTGTTCCTTGATCTGAGAAACTCTTGTGAAGTAAGACTGGATTTTTTCTACATTATGAATCATCACATTCTTCAATTGGTTTCTCAGAGTCATCTTCTGGTTTATGTTCTTCCCTTCAAACAATTTCGTTAGGGAATCAAACATAGCTTTAGGTGTCTTTAGGGAGGACACCTGTGGTATGAGATGATCCTTGATGGAATCAGTAATGATTCTCTTTTCCATAACCAACTTCTTCTTATGCAAGGCCTTAGCCTCATCTCCCTCTGGAACTGGAACCTCCTCATCGATGTAGGAGTCTAACTCATTCTCTTCCAAGACCAGGGAGATCCTATACTTCCAAGCTCGAAAGTTATCAGCTCCCTCAAGCTTTTCATCAAGCTTGGTATGATGAGACATCTTAACTAAGAACCTCAAATGGAAATACAAAATATTTTAGATCTTACCAGGTCAAGATGTCGGATCTAAATTTTGAGCTGAAATCCTACAGAGCTGGTTCAGAGGCAAATTAGGGTTTTGTTTTTCCGGAGTTCTGTCCAACCAAATGCTTTGAAATTTATCCCTAAATTTGATTTTGGGGAGGAGATCAATCCAGGCCTGGGCTCACTAAAAAATTCCTCTTCTGTGAAAATCCCTAATTCCAACAGTAGTGTCGAGTCCAAAACTGAAAAACCTCATAATTGGATTCTGCTTCAACAGAAAGATGCACCCTAAGGAGGAGAGTTATTCCACCTTACTTTTGCTGAAAATATGTGGAGAGAGATCCACAAAGTAGGAAGCCCTAGTTCCTGTAGCTGCACAGTGTCTTCTTCTCATGTTAGCTTTGATACCATGTTAGTTTTTCAACATTCAAGATAGCATTATGTTAGCATATTTAACTGAGAGAACAAAATACAACAATCAAACACAAGAGACAATGAATACATTTTTTTTCCTCAGGGAAACCATAAATGGAGAAAACCCCGCAACTTCCTCAGAGATAGAATCAGCACAAAAGGTAGAACCACAAAACAGTAAGATGCTCTCTCGACAGCAGTAACCTTCTTCTTGTCTAGCCCCAGTGTCTTCTCCTTCCTCAACTATGCGCTACACTTGAGTGTGTTTGTGATGTGTGCTAAATAGAGAGTCCATCTCTCTATTTATACTAATCCCAACATGACTAAAACCCTACTAGGGCTGACTTCTCCTAGGAGAGTCTAATAACCCTAGTGCCCCGAAATTGCGGGGACTTTAACCCTTAGACAATAGAAGGGTTACCCACAATGACTTGACATGACTTGTTTACATTATTGATTCTCCCGATCGGAACATCGGGGCATGACATAACATGATAACATCTTGGAATAAACATCGGGTTACAATAGATAAGAAATACAAGTGAATACATTCCGAAGTTACAATTACGTCAACATTTTGTAATTAAATGAGCCACCTACTCAGTTCCTCTTCTTAGGGAACATGACCACAATTTTAGGGATTTTGCCTCCTACAATAGCTAGAAAGTGAAATTCTAGTGCTTCCACTTGTCATTTAGCCTTCTACAGCTGCTCATTCCTCCTAGTGGGTCAATGAACACTCTTCAACAGTCTTCTTTGGATAGGTGTCTCTTCATTTAATTATTTAAATAAGTAAAATATTAAATTACAATCATCCTTGACCAACCTTGGTCATAAAAACTTTAATATAACTTTTAATATAATGTTTTCTCAAATAAATAAAAATATTTATTTTTCAGTTCTATGTGGGTTACAGTTACTGCAACCACTACCCATTCCGGAATGGAAGTGGGAAATAATCAGCATGGATTTTATAACAGGTCTACCTAAAAAATTTAGGCACCATGACTCAATCATGGTCGTAGTAGACAAAATAAGTAAAGCATCTCATTTTATTCTAATGAAATATACTTAAAAGGCTCTGAACATCGCACATGTATTTATGAAAAATATTTCCAGGTTACATGGTGTACCAAAGGTAATAATCTCATATAGAGATGTAAAATTTACAGGGAATTTTTGGAAAGCTTTATTTATAGGACTAGGAACACAATTGAATTTCAGTACTGCGTATCATCTGCAAACTAATGGACATACTAAAAGGGTAAACCAAGTCCAAAAAGACATGCTTAGAATGTATGTAATGGACAAACCGAGTAAGTGGGAATATTACTTGCACTTTGTAAAATTTGCTTACAATAATAATTTTCAAGTATCTGCTAGTATGAGTCCTTTTGAAATTTTGTATGGATGCAAATGTATTACTCGAATTTCTTGGAGCAGTCTAGTTGATAGGTTAATGTTAGGACCTGATTTTTTAAAGGATATCGAACTAAACGTGAAACCGATACAACAAAATTTGAAAGCTACCTAAGACAGGAAGAAAAGTTATGCTGACATAAAAAGAACTCCTCGAGAGTTCCACGTAGGTGAGCATGTGTATATAAAGGTAAAATCCAAGAAAAACTCTCTAAGACTAGGCAGGTATTCAAAATTGCAACCAGGTATTGTGGGACATTTGAAATTTTTGCTAAAGTAGGGTTTGTTGCATACTAGCTAGCCCTACCACCTACTATTAAAGTACATAATGTTTTTCACATTTCCATTTTGAAGAAATATGGTCATGATGCTACTCAAGTGATCTATTGGAATCTTATACAGGTGGAACCCTCAAGAGAGCTCTAGGTGGGACTGAAGTGTATTCTCGATAGGAGAGAAATTTTACTCTCGAACCGTACCATCGGACAAGTCAAGGTGCAATGGAAGTACGTTAGTCTGGAAGAGTCCACTTGGGAATTGGAAAGTGATATGTGGGAGGCATATGTGATCCTATTCCAAGATTAAGAAATGACAGAATAAAGATACAAAGTTAATAACACCGAAGATAGTGTTATCCTCTACGGGGAGGTGTATGTAATACATAAAGATTTATTAAATTGTTATTAAAATATTTTAGAATATTCTATTTTAATATTTTAAATATTTTTGACAAGAAGTAAAAAATAAAACAAATTTAATGGATTATTCTTTTATTAATAAAATATACTGGAGGGGACAGAAATGAAATATTTGTTGAAGAGTGTTTGCTGACCCACAAGAGGAAAAGACAAGTGGCTAAAGCTACTAAGAGAGAACTCAATGTGCAGGAGGCATATTCCCCAAAAATACGGTCACAACTCTTTGTTGAGTGCTAAAGAGCAGGAGGCTCATAAATGACCAAGTCCTAGGAAAAATACTATATAATAGTATGTCCATTAGAAAGCATAAGGATAGCATTGGACGATGAATTGAATCTGATAATGCAATAGATGGCACATAAAGTAGATTTTTCTCTTGTGCTTCAGCAAACAGGCTCAGTGTCACATGCCCCAATTTTGCAAAAAAATGCCATATTATTTGATTTTATTTGAGGACAATATGTTAAATTTTATGCTAAGTTGTAATTGATGACTCAGCAGAGTCAAGGATATTTAATGTAATTCTGAATATTTTAATTATAAATAAATAAAGGAAGAGAAAATAGCTTAGGAGAGCTCTTAAAAGAGTGTTTACTAGTCAAATTGGTGGAGGAGACTGGGTGGAGAGAAAATTGACATGTGGCAACATCCTCAAACCACTTCCAACTGTTGCAGGTGGCAACCTCCCTACAATTGGGGTCATGATTCCCCAAGAAAGTGGAATCAGAGCAGGTGGCTCAATTAATGACAACTGACCCAAAATACCTAGGCAATCTTTATAAAAATTCCCATTGAAGAGAGCTGAGGCTACTCATTCCAGGGAAGTGATCATTTAGGTTGAATGATTGTACTTCAGAGAAATTCAATGGAAGGGAGATAGGAAACTGTTTGAGGGGATAACTGCTGAGTGATCTAGTGCAGCTTTTAAGCTAAAAGATCTTACTGCTGAGTGCAGGGTGATTTATTGAGTTATTGGACCGGTCTAATGTTACATGCTCCACCAGTTCTCAGCTAAGAAGACCAGGAACATGCTCGGGGGTCCTGAGGAAGCGTTGTTTGAGTGCTCTCCAAGATTTTAGTAGGGAGGAATGGCCTCCTAACACTGTTGTCGTCTATCCTAATCAGGTTCTACATTATTTTGTTTAATGTGTTAAAATGGAAAATAATTTCTAGTCTGTGTTTTTCCACACCTGGAAGGACCAGGCCATACTCCAGCACAGATAGAGTATTTACAGTAGATGAAAGAAAATGTTAAGAGACTGAATAGAATAGATATGGTTCTGCATTTCGTAGTTAACAGAGTAATTTATTTCAGTATGTAGGTTATTATTAAAAACATAGTGATCTGGTTATCTTTGTTTATTGTTTTAACAAGCTTATTTATGTAAATATATTGGAAAAGAAATAGCAGTAATCTAGTACAGGTAGAACGATTAAGATGATAAGAGAATATCTTAGTAGATAATATTGTGTATTTACAGACAATAGATTAATTTTTATTCAAGTTAAAATATTATGGAGCTTAAACTGTGTTATGATAGGTTTATATTTCTTTGTGTTCACTTAGTAACTGAATGAAATGCAGCAGAAAAATCTCAGACAAGTTACAATGTTTACATTCAGTTCAGTAAAGAAATAAACTACTAATCATATAGTTTATTTTCTAATAATATCAACTAATCTAAGACTAATAATTACTATAAACTAAGTAGGGTTATAGTAAAAGTACTTACATTTAAAGAGCAAACTAAGTTACAAAATCTATGCTTATCTTTTCAAGAACTCTGAGTAAATTCTATCTGTCAGTTTAGTAAATAAAAACAATGAGAATATGATTAATAACTAATATAAAAATAAATATCTATCCATGTAAAAACTGTTTTATAATTATCAGACACGATTATACCTGTAAAGGTAAATTCAGGGTCGAAACCCTCAACCAAATTTATTTAATCTTTACAAATAAAAACATTTAAGTTACAATCCATTTATTTGGATTATTATATCAATAAACAATTAAGCTACTATAGACTGTTTACGTGTAATAATAATAACTAACCAAATTAACAAATAGCAGAATCCTATTTTAATCAATTGAAGAACTTATTTAGACAAGGGTTTCATTCCATGAATACCCTAGTTTGTATATTTCGAACAGGTAGGTTAATATTATAAATACACAATATGACTGGGTTATAGTCTTAAATATTAACAATAATCTATTTGCAAAATATATTAGATAGTAATATTCTTCATCAATAGTCGGTTAGGGAATACCCTAACATACACAGAGTCACAATATACAGTACCACTGCAAAACGAGACTGAGCTCGAAGAAAAACTTTCTTAAAACCCAATGTATTGCATTGGCAGGCTGTAAGGCTGGAAATTTAAACTAATTACAACACCCAGCTCAAGGCCGGGACTACCCAATGACATAGTGAGGGTTTGCAAATAGAATAGAACCAGCAAATTTTGAAAAAGAAAACCATGTAACTAATGGAGAAACTGGACAAGCTCTCAAGCTCAGGGTTTCACCATCGACAACCCTATTACAAGCAGGGTAAGAACCCATTCGTTGAACCCAGGGCTTACCGAATTGGAGCCATAAGTCCTCGAAGCCAGCCAGCATTACCTTCGACATGGGTTGTAAGAGTTGTCACAAGTCCTGCAAGAAGAGCACGATACTGTGTATTAGTTTCAAAACTCATTCACTATTGTAAACCCTACTGTAAAAATAACTTTACTATGAGTCTTCTACTCTGAAAAGAAAACCAAATATTTACCTTAAATAAGAGTATCAAACAGTCTAGCGAAGAGACTGTCACCCATTTCAATTTGCACATACAAAATCTCCAAACCCTATGACGTCGATGGAGCACAACCAGCAGCAATGAAGCTTAGCTTCTCACAACAATGACAGGCCACAGGGAAGGAAAAATTGAGCTAAGGACAGACCGCAAGCCAAGTGCAACAAACCAGTAAACTCTCGCATAATAACACCCACAGCTAAGAAGGTTGGCCACAAGACTGAACTCAGGAAACTACAGCAACGTTAAACCCAAGTTTTGGAGCAAGCTAGTACAGGAAGAACCCTCATGGCCTCCATGAAACCTTGCAGAGCAGTCCGAAGGCCAGCTTGAACTTTAGAGGGAGAATGACAAGCGATTAGGGTTGCAAGAGTTTTATATCGCCAATACATGGATAGGAGGTGACCACGTGCCCTCAAATAATTCAAACCATGCAAGGGTCGATTCCAAAGTCCACCTGTGGTTCAATCATTCAAATTATTAAAACAATGATTTTTCATCAAACTTTGCATGAGCTATGATATATGCGTGTGTGTGTATATATATATATATATATATATATATATATATATAGAGAGAGAGAGAGAGAGAGAGAGAGAGAGATAGATATAGATATAGATATAGATATCACCACGATATTCATATAAAATATTTATCATAATGTTTGCTAGCTTCGATTTGGCGTTTGGTTAAACTATAGTTTTTCTTAAACGTTGACCCTAGTGAAAGGTGGTAACCACTTAATCCTTTGTATAAATTCCGAAATCGATCATGCTTAGAACCCTTCTATCTATAAGTAGACTTATATACTTGCAAAACAATGCTAAGTATGCATGTATTATAGTCTAAACTTATCACTTATAAATAATCAGCTTGGGTGGTTATAATTTATGGACTTGAATAGCATAGTACAAGTTTATAAACATGACTTTTACAAAGTTCAACTTTGGTTTAAACTTTCATAGACTCTAGTTGCTTCTCGAACTATCAATAATAGTAAAATACCATAATTGTTTATATTGGACAAGATAGTTTGTGATGGTTCAAGATAACTTGTACTAGCATAAGGTAGAATCTTGATCATAGTAATTAGATCTACCATAATAGCTACTATAGACATTAACTTAATGTAAGAGAGGCATTATGGTAATAATAAAATTACAATGGAATAACCATGCTCAAGTCTATAATCATTGGAATGACATTGATTGACATAGAATTAGGGAGTAAGGGCATACAGTATTCCATCTGAAAATGATGGAGATATTTTTACAATAATCAAGCTTATAATATCAAGGAGTTTTACAGGTAGTAAGTTTCCCAACAGAATGTAAATAACGATCAGTTTGGTAGTTTATTAAATAATACGATAATGTATGTGGTTACATTAGTACATGCAGTACGACGTTAATGTAAGTAAGAAAGTTGATAACTTGTTAGTGAACAACTGGTTTTTACATACTAGTAACCGATTGATAACTTCCATAACTAGTAAGTTAAAAATAAAATCGAAACTTATATTCTATTGAGAATCTTTACTATCAGTATCGATAGAAGCTCTTCCATGAATAAAAACAAATAGTACAAATAAGTATAACATTTGCAAGTTAAGCATGTTAAAATAGAAACGAATATACAACAAAGATTACAAGGTTAGAGTTCTCGGTAAGTATCTTTGGTGTCACTAAGATTGATAAAGAAAGAACCCGTCATTCTGAACTTTGCTTATAAGAAAAACTAGAAAAGATAAACTACTTTACCTCGTTGAAGTTGCTTGAAAAATTATCAGCTTATTTTACTAGCATATTATTTTGCAAACAAAAACACTTATTGATACTTTATGAATTTAAAACGTCTACTTGATCGATCGTACCTGTGAACCTGTAAGAACCAACAATCTGTCTGCATTAGCATAAATGCTAAGTAAGCCCAGGATTCAAAGTTAGATTCCACCTACTTGCCATGAAGTAGACTCATTAGTAAACTGAAAGAAAACAGTATGCAAGTAAATCATATTTCACATTACGAAAAAGAAGCTGCTTTAGTTTACGTAATTTGAAAATGTATAATACTAATCGTTGGATTGTTTCATTTTCCGCTAGCCATTAGTTGTTACTAAACCGCATATTCAGCATTTTATGTTATCGTAAAATTTTAATTTTTTGTGAAAATTTGGGGTACTGACACTCAGGGATTCTTGGCCAAGTGATCTTGGCTGCTCTAGGAGTTGGTTGGGAGGAACGGGTATTTCATTTATGTTTCCCCAGCAGCGGTGCCAAGTTTCTTGTCTTATTTCTTATCTGTTTAAAACTAGTTGGAGTAGGATTTCTAGTTTAACTATGCATAACTATTTCCTTTAGCATAAATTTTATTGTGCATCTGTATATAATATTTTTTTATTATGCATATGTATATGATAGTGATCTATGATGAATCTGAATAGAAGGTTTATCTTATTATGTATCTGCTCAAATCTTTCTTATTATGTTTCGAATCTGAATGTTCTTTCCTATGTATATTTAATTTTGTAAAATAATTTGATTTAATATTTGTAGGATTTCTAACGAATCTCTATTTGGGAATCCATAGTCGAATTGAAGATTTCTAGTGTTGTGCATTATTTAAACAACTAGTAAATTGAACGCAAGTTACTGAAAATCTAGTTAAATTTTATAGACTAAATTTGTTTATATTATAACACGGTATTTTTAATAAAGTTATTTAGAGACCGGAACTGTACTAGGATATATTATATCCTTATTTAAAGATTGAAGGAATCTAATAAATAAACTCAGAGAGAATTCGTCAAATTCAACTAAACCAAAAAACACAGCTAAACAATTCTCTATAATAAATCGAAGGACCCTAAAGCTATTTATCCAGGGATTTTCTTAAACAAACTAAGAGACGAAAGGCTTTGATAAAAAAACTCAGCTTAAACATATGAGAGATCGAGATCGAAGGAATATGAGTAACATAATATATCTTTAAAACTAACAATATATTATTGATTATAACTAAGCCTTCTAGATCTATTCAAGATCGTGTTGGCCTGCCTAATATTATGAGTATCTCACTTAAAAAAAACTTTATAATAATAATCATGAATGCTATTGAATCCGATTCAAAGACTCGTCATTACAAAAGCATCGAAATTATCCACATGCGAGCAAGACCATGGATAAATGATAGTCGTGATATAAATTAAAAGAGTGACAGAAACTATCTTTAAAATTAACTAGACTCAAATTCCTTAAATTACTGAACTAACAGTCAATCACCAAGTCGAGGCTAATAAACCCTTAAATCAGACACTGATTCAAATCTAGACGTATGCTATGTTTAAAGTAAATAAATACTACATATCTCCAAGTCAAACACCCAAGGTATTCTCTTAATTGGCAAATATTCCAAATCCAATACATGGCAGTAATACCATCGAAGGATGGCATCCCTTGCATAAACATAAGTCATAAGTATATTTATTACCTACGATATAAATTATAACACATAATAATTTAATTTCGGTAATACACAGAAATCACATAAGTAAGAAATTGGCAAAGACTCCATGGGTTGCATTAATATTTTAAACATAAATAACATCAAATATTAAACATAGTGATTTCGCAATCCTTGTGGTCGTAAGACCATCAACGATGGCATCCACCATCTATTAAAACCCCAACGTTTAAATAAAATTGCATATTAAACAAAATGGTGGTAAGCCCATCCACGATGGCACCCACAATAATCTTGAAATCCATAGAACAAGCAACATACGCATATAATGAGTTTTAAATAAAATGGTGGAATAGAGAGACTATGAATCCCTCTACCAGATAGAATTTAACCCCCTAAGGGTTGAACAAAAAAAAAACCAGTAACATATCTTACAAGAATGCGGAAGCCCGAACCTTGTTCACGGTTTCAAGACCAAGACAAGAACCACCTGCATCAAGAAAAACTCGGGCCAGTTAGTGGCCGAGTGTAACTAAATAAAATTTAGAAAACAAATAGAGTAGGATTTTTGTTTTTTCTTACCTTGGTGTTCTAAGACGTGGGCCTCGAAGGAGGTGACCCTGTCATCGTCCTCGTTGATGCTCTCAACCCTGCAACCAACTGACCACAATTAATAACCATATATACTTATAAAAAGAAATGAACAGTATTGAAAATAAGCATAGTTCTCCTTACCATGTTGAATTGCAGAGAGGGACAAGGGTCAGATCCTCTTGGACAACCTTATCCCTCCTCTTCCTGCAAGAAATTTTAAGCATTAGTATTTATAACTGAGAGTTCATAAAACAATTTAACATAACCTTGCAGAGATTAAAAAGTTGTTCTTTACCTGGTAAAGGTAGTTCAAAGCTGAAGATGGTGGTCGGGTTCGATTCGGAGTAAACCAAAAATCTATGGGTGGCCATTAGCGTCGAAAAGACATCTTTTACACCTTGGAAGTCAACTAGGAATAATGCCATTAACGCGTGACATTTTTTACACTAAGAACCTCATAAAATTGCCATGGCAGGGCAGCGCCTATGCTCCAAGAAGCTTACAGACCGAATAACCTTAACAATGAAGAGTCCGGACAAACAAATCAACACATTAAACCCTAGACAAACCCTAGCAATCATGTTGTACAAGTGGACGACCAAGATTCATTCTTGAGCAAGCCTTTAAGGCTTGGTTGCGTTGTCAACTCGCATCTAGGACAACACCTTAAATTCTCAAGTCAAACCATAGTACAACTTTATAACCATCATAACACATGACTGATATCTATATTAACATGTGAATCATTGAATTCATGCCAAGGTTCAACTATGGTATAAATCCCCATAGCCATAATGTATGAACATATAAATCGAAACATTCTAACCATGTTATGCGCATTAGGACCAAGGTTATACCTTGAGTCCTTTTCCAATGTTATATATATTATAACCATGCCCTTTAGGACCAGGGTTAAGCCTTGGATTCTTCAAATCCTTATTACATTTTAAATATCGGGATGAAAACTATACTCTTAGTCTCCGAAGGTTTTGTTTGATACCACCATTGACATCGTGCTTTAAGAGTTAAGACAAAATATGTGGACCAAGACTTAGCCTTAGGGCTAAGCAAGCCTTTTGCAAACCATTAACAAGATAAATGTGTAAAAAGAACAAAATCATCACCTTTAGGTATGACGACAGCATGTCGTAAACTTTGTAAACATCCACACTTTGTGCAACCTATCATAGAGCATTTTTTAATAATTGTGTAATCAACTATAAAAGCAACAATAGATGTACTCATGCCATAGTATGTAATGCATGTTAGGAACATAAAGATGTGTTTATGGTTATATGTTTATATCATTTTTTTTTTTAATTATGGAATTTAGAGGTTCATGACAATTACCATTCCATAACAAACAATAAGGGATTACAAACCAGCTTGGCCAAGTAACATTCAATGTAAACTACTAGAATAGTTGCGACAACACATAATAAAAATTTACTTAAACTCTTTCACATATTCTATGGTTGTAATAAATGGTAAAATGTTTCATTCTCAATAACAAATTAAAGCTTAGGTTTTATGAGTCAACATATCTGGATGACTTTCCTTAAAAGAAATTAAACAACCATGCTCCATGGGGCCTTAGGAACCTCAAAACCTTTCAGTATGCACATTAGAGGAATTTTGGGGTCTAAAATGGGCCTCCTAAGGAAAATAATAAAATAATAGTTAAAATAATAAAATAATAGTTAAAATAATAAAATAAT